>JBBKCR010000148.1:5475248-5486802 GCA_037577295.1 Ladigesia roloffi | reverse complement strand
GAGTGTGAAACCCCTTAATCCTAAATATATGGCATTTTCTTCAGGAGGCTCAGTTATTTAAGGGGCAAATTAAAAAATAAGGGAAAATTTTCCTTACTTTACTGGAAATTAAGGTAAAAATTAAGGTTATATTAAGGGGTAAAATTAAGGGGTTTGGTTTTGAAGTGTATGGTAGTATTCTTGGATCTGATGGTCATTTGCTTTTCCATCTTTTGTTCTGTTTGGACTGTGAAATGTTAATTCAGTCTTTCTATTATTTTTGATTATTATTTGATGTCAGTTATGCAGCATTCTTTAATGCATATTTTTTAATAATATTCTAATAAGGTACCATTTACTTCACAGTCCATATACAGAAATTAAGCTGCAAAAAAAGACCTCACTGCTTTCATAAAAAGCCATTCATTTACACACATCTGTCCATTAAGACAATCTGCCAATTCAAGATTAAGCTGCAGTGCATGAAAGCATAATATGAAAATGAAAATAAGAAAATGCCTTTAGCCGCGTCCGCTTTAGCTTGGATTTGTTTGCAGTACATTCCAGCAGGTTCTGCTTTTCTGTAGCTTGAACATCTGCATGTATCTTTGTTGAATATCACAAGTAATGCGTTGCAGTAAGATGAGGAGCGTCTGCTATTGAACTCAAGAGGGCACTATAGTACAGAGTACACAGATCTATGGAGCAGAGGTGTCACTGGACCAAACTGTCTCAGTAGGCGAAATCTAAGCTGGAGTTTTAGCTGATGCTATCTTTATCGGGCATCATTTGGCTAGCGGTTTTACTTTTGATCTAGCGTGTCCTGCTTTTGGCCAATCTGAACCTCCCATCTTGTGTTATTTCATGGAAAAGGTAACCGTGACCCACCCGCTTATGTCTCCTGTTCCAATTAGATGCCTGCTGCCCACGCCTTTATGCTGTGATGTTCTAGCGGATGATATAAGCATTGTACTCTCCAGTTATTTCCTAGGAACTATTTATTATGCAGCCAAATGGTCCAGCTGCACACCTGACCTTATTCCCAGTGATGAGTACATGGCTGAAGTTACATGAGAATTTGTTCCTTCTTTCCTTATACACGGATATCTTTAGCAAAAATCTTAAAGTGAATAAATATCCCTAAAGCAGGTCAGACAGATTCAGCTGTTTATTTGTGCTTGAACCCCACATCAGCAGGAAGAGAAAAAAAGAGGGAGTGGAAGTAACCAGGGCAAAGCTAATATCCGAGAGAGAGAGGGAGAGAGAGAGAGAGGGACCGAGAGAAAGAGAGAGAGAAGTAGTCCTGACCCATTTTCACGCCTCGGAGCAGCCTCTAATGGACAGCTATAACCATCTCCGGGTCTTTGGAGACCTACTGGAGAATGGTCTCTGGACTCTACACGCTTAGAGCTCACCAAGAAAAGCAAATGAGAGAAAGAGGAAGGGAGGGAAAAGACAGAGTGACTGCAAACTCCCATTGAATCCCCGAATGTTGTAACCCTTTTTCTAAGACCCCTTGGAGCCGCACTTCTCAACAAACATCACCTTCAACCCTTTTAACCCTTAGGATGCTTTTACGGGTTCACACTTTAGTTCTTACACTCTCACAAGAAGCATCAAATAGCTACCATAAGTAAATCCAGTATCTTTAAGCTCAGTTGGAAGAAGAACAATGTTTTCTGTATGGCAAATATATTATTTTTATTTCAGATATCATTTATTATGAGCTATATATCTTGGCGTGAAAACAGGGCACTTGGGGGTGTAGACATTTATTCATTTATACACAAAAAGAGAAAAATAGGAACAAGGAGATATTCCATGTTAATGTAAGTCTTGAATGTAAGAGGTAATTAAAGTGTGCAGGATTTGTGGTGGGATAGCGAGTGAGGATTGTTGGGAATGGAAGATGATTGTTGTCACACCTCAGTGTGTGTGTGTGCGCAGGTGTCAGTGTCCTGCTAACGTTCCAATCAAAACGGCCCCCAGGACTCCAAACCCGCGCAGCATGACACGGAGTCTAATGAGCCTCAACTTTCAGAATCTCTTTGGAAAAAGGAGAACGTGACAAACGCTCATCGCGGCGAGCTGAACGGTGTGATTCTCATTAAATCGAGGCTCCGCACCTCGTCTTCCCGCCATATTAATCTGGTTTATTTACAGCAGCTGTCTAATCAAGTATTGCTGTTTCAGACAAGTGACATCATTTGTCCTTTTATTATCCTCATTTGCTAGGAAGTGATATAATACGACCATGACATGACCTTTTTGTGTTTTTTGTTTGTTTGGTTTTTAACCAATCCTGCGGTTTCTAATGAGGTGTCAGTTTTAAATATTATTTATTTTTATTCTCTGTAAAATCCTGTCTGCAGAAACAGTTTCACAAACAAGCAAAGAAAGTCTATGTTGGTTGCTGGATTTGTTTGATGGGAGGGCAGGGTGTTCTCTCCTGTCATGCTGCGAAGCTCCCAGGTGTGTTATCTCTGAGTTTAATGGGTGTTTTTTTCTTTGAGAGCGGTGTGATTTCTGCCCCCTTGCGCAAGCCCATGGCTGAAGGCAGACGACGACTTGTCTACAGTGGCAGAAAATGGTTGTATGGCTTCACAAACAGAAACTGTATGCGTCACCATGGCAACACTTCTGACCCTAAGACCCCACCATCACCACCATCACCCCCCACCTGCTCAACAAACTGAAGAGAGACATAGAACAATAAAGTCCAGAACAGAGATGTACATGAACACATAGATGCAGGCCAGCACAGAGATATACATCAACATAGAGTCTAGTGCACAGATGTAAACATAAACATAAAGCAGAGACTGACAATCATAATAGATTAGCAAAAAAAACGTGTAACATTGTCTCATAATACTAGTGTCTGTCAATGGTTGTGATATATTAGGCAGCAAGGATGAATTAGTTCTTGAAGTTCATGTATTGGAAGCAGGAAAAAGGAGAAAGCAGCTAGATGACTGGGGCGCAATATCCTCAGAATGGCAGGTCTTGTTTGGTGTTCCTGGTATGCACATACCAAAAGTGTTCCAGGGAAGGATAACAAGCGACAGGCTCATATGCACCAGAGGGTTGTGGATTATGTTAGGCTTAGGGTTAGGGTTAGCGAAAACTAGCCCTTCTGGTCCCACCATTGTTGAGAAACTGTTGAGAAAGTTGATACTGGCTATAGTAGAAAGGTGTCAGAACGCATAGCTGCATGTGGACCTGTTTATCTGTAGATGGGTCAGAGAGCTCATGTTGACTCCTGTCTGCTGCCAAAAGCACCTTCAATGAATATGTGAACACAAAAAATTATGATGAATTCTTTTTTCTTTACCATTATGTGGACTGTGTATGTGTGCCTTTTCCCTGGGGATGAGATGGCACCAGAATACACTATGGGAAGAAGCTAAGCCAAGTGAGCCTCTGTGATACTCTGGGAAATGTGCTGTTGAGAAACCATAGGTCTTTATGTTTATGTATATATGTTTGTGTCACTTTGACATAGAGTTTAGATTCTCTGCCTGAAACCGACACGGGCCGCAGGTCAGGTCGGGCCGATATTTCCTGCCACTGCCGTGATCAAGCATTTCATTTTTTAAATCATTACTTAATTAACTATTTGGTTGAGGGGCTATGCCAAATGTATAAATATATGAATATTTTAGCAAAGTTAAATTGTCATGCGCAGCAGCGCTCCAGCTGCTGTACTGTGCAGAGCTTAAAGTGCAACATGGAGCATGAAGACGTGAAGAAGAAAATAAAAACAAGAGAATTAACTTTGAGCAAGTTTGGAGGAAGGTCGGAGGTATGGAACCATTTCCAGCAAGTTGTGGGCAGGGACAACATACAGTATGTGTCTGGTGTATTTCCTATAAACTCTGTCTGCCACTGTTTTTAGTTAGACTGACCTCACGCTTGGCTGCTTCTCCCTTCAGCTGGAGTGCCCCGAGCTCTGAACACTCAGAAAGTGAATAAACCAACGACAATTCCATCCACACTCTGAATTTACAAACGGTTTCAAAGGACCAGAGTGTGTTCGGAGCTCGAAGTGTGTGTTTAGGAACGCACTCACAGTTGAGAACGTGTGTTATAACGGCCCACGTATTTAAAAAAGTGTCAGGTTTAAATCAGGCTCGGGCCGATAATTAGTTAATGTGTCGGGCCGGGCTGGGCTCGGGCACAAGGTGCACAGGCTCGGGTCGGTTCGGGTCTTTTTTTTTGGGCCCGATCTAAACTTTGTCATGCACCACCTAGATAAATATTGTGGCAGACTTAAGTCCTTTCAACGGGGAAATGCACCGTGCCACACTGCAAAAAATGGTTCAGGAATGGTTTGAGGAACATGGTAAAGAATTTAAGGTGTTGACTTAACCTTCAAACCCCCCAAATCCACTGCTTACATCATGGTGCCATCAGTGGTGTAGAGAAGTTCCTACCTTAACAACACAGAGCCCTTTTGGTGGCATGATGCAGATCTACCCAGTATTAGGAAGACTGTTCCAAATGTAACAATTTGGTGTATATATGTTTTATATACATATATGCAGCCAAGAAGAGTGATATAGACTAACACACACACACAGCCCCGGGGCGGAGATAGGGACTGCGTCAGACGCAGCAGTGGAGTTTTTATACACCTCAGTGACACTGCTGAGTTGAAAATAGTCCAGGAACTAAAAATATCTTGCCGACTGTAGTCTTCTGGTATTTGTGCATGATAAAGTCAGGTAAGGTAGAAAGTAGATGTACCTCATGAGCTGGCACCTCAGCATTTATCATAGTGTAACTATAGTCACTCAATAATTCATAGTGGTCTCTGGACAATACGCTTTATGGTGGATAACTACGCAATTTTGAGATGTTAAACCTATCCTAGTGTGGTATATAAATGTAGAGCTGGATTAGCTGATAAATATAAAAATATATATACAACCCAGTTCACAGCTATAACCCAAAATACTGATGCAGCAGTAGATGGATCCTGTAGAGCCTGAATGAAACAGAGAGAGCGATATACTCAACAGAGAAGAGCTAGAGAGAAGAGGGGGAGATGAAAAATAGGGAGAGGTAATCTCTGAGACAGTAATGAGTGGTATTATTAAACACAAGAGATTCAAAAAGGGGAGGGGGCAGAGAGTAGAATATGACTTTTCATTGCTAGACAGTAGAAAAGAGAGACAGATGGAGTGTTTGTGATGTGTTTGTACACAGACGTGGATGCAGAACAGCTTGTGACTCGTCCAGGCCCATTGCATTTGGTCCTGCTCCCAGAAACAGAGGAAGAGACTGGCAGACGCTTCACAAGATTTACACAGATCCCTCAGCCTGTCACTAAAGCCCCCGGTGCCGGCCCTGCTGCGCTTCTGACCTGTTTGATGTGAGCTGCTCGGCCGGTCAGCATTAATAATGCACATGGACCGCCTGCCTTTTCACGACAGGGGAAACTATTGTCACTTGATAGAAACCAGAGGAGCCCAAACAATCCCCCATGGCAGAAATGTTCTGAATGTCTGCACTGGCTAGAGTCAGAGGCTATGGAAATACTTTGCTAGAAACGCACTGGTGAGGGTGGCACCAGTTCACTTCCTTTTCTAGAGGGCTGTTTCTGCCATGGCTCAAGTGGTGGTATTTGTTTGAAAAGGCAAGGGGGAAAAAAATGACAGAGGCTTCCAGAGAGAGAGATGTTTGGTTCATATGCAACGCCTTTCCACTTACTTGACACACTCTCAAATCGTTCCATCCAGGGACCCGCAGTCGTATGTTTGGACAGCCTCAGACAGTGCTAGACCAATATAGCAAGATTTATATGAGTGTTTTCCACCTGCATTCCTAGACAGGTGAGAGACAAGGAAAAATGCAAAGAAGTAAAAAGAGGAAGCGCAGGCTGTTTGAAGGTAATTGCTAATAGATTTTTCAGCACACATATCATTTTTTTTTTTTCAAAATTGATCACCAGTGTTACTTAATAATCTAGCAATAGCTGTCAAAGAGGCAAGACCCAAAACTATGTCTGGCAGTACCACCTTTAACCCTCCGAAGTCGAGTTTTTTTTTATATACTTTTAACTGTAACTCACTAACATAGTTTTAGTTAATGATTGATTTGAAATACATTTTATATTGACAGGTTTGAATCTGTGCTTTCCATTTGTATTTTGCTTCAAGGAATTATAAAAACATGAAAAAAAATATGTTCAATGGTACAATCATATTTATCAAAAGAGCTGCTAAGCTCACAAAATGCTGATATTTTGACCATAGGCTTGATCAAGTAGTAGTTGGCGATGTTTCTCAACCTATTTCTCACCAGTTAATGCAGTGCAGTGTGGCAGAGTGGATTATCCTTCTTGCCAAGAGGTGTACTTGGTATGCAACCTTGTTTAGGTAGGTGGTTTATGTCAAAGTTTCATAAATGCCTATACTTACAATTTCCTGGCATAACATTTCCCAGAGAATCACACTGCCTCTGCTGTTACATTTTATTCCCCATTGCTGAATGGCCCTGTCTTAATGCTCATTTTTGCTTTCAGCAATAGACAGAGGTCAGCATGGGCAATTTGACCAGTTTGTGGTTGCATAGCCTTCAGACTGTCAGTTGTTTTAACATTATGATTGATTGATGTATCATAGTAGCATGCTATTTATCATGTTATATTTTTATCTGTCAGTCCATCCATCCATATATGTATACAGTAAACCACCTCATGCGGCGGACGAAGTCTCATGGCAGACAAGGCCCGGACGTCACGGCTTTTTTCATGCATTTTAGTGTTAAATTATTATATATATAATTTACTAATTTTGTAACATAATTATTAACAAAGATTCACCTATATTTCTATATAAAAATGACTATATATATATATATATATATATATATATATATATATATATTGCATAATAGTTAAACCTTTATATTAAATAGTAAAAACATTCATAGTACTAAATTCATGTCACTATCTACTTGGCCAGGTTCTTTTTGCTCTGTCCTGTGTTCTGCTTGTTGTTTGAAAACCCTCCTAATAGTCAGTGTTCGGAGTTGTGTCTCACTGTATTTACACCCTTTTCTCTGCTGCTGTGCTTTGCTCTGCATTCTCTGCTGCTGTGCTTTGCTCTGCATTGTTGTAGATATTGTATGAAATTGTTGGTTTTGCATGCCATTTTCCCCTCTATGAACTTTGTTTCCTGGATATTTGTGGGCCCTCTGTATGTCTTCTGTTTTAAATGGGAATTCCAACGTCATGAATTCTGGTCGGAGTGGTTTGTTTTGAAATGATCTTCTTCTTCTAGGGAAATTAATAAATGAGTCAGAATTGTTCACCACAATTCTGTTAGAAACCGGGCAAATAACTCTACCCACTATTTTAACATATCACGTATAAAAATTGTAAGACACATGTAGGTCCAATAGAGGTTTTGGGAGGGGAAAATAAGACTATGTTAACATTGTAGACAGAGATTCCTTTCACTACTGCTGTTGACAAATGCTGCTAGGTTTTTCTTCGATGCACCATTTTGCAACGAACCACTCTAAGCTTACGTTAATTAGAAGAATCAGTAGAATTTTCTTTTAAACACAGACTTGAAAATTAAACTCGAAATGGCTTGCAGGCTGTAGCATCTGTTGAAAGTTTACAGACCGAACTTTCTGCAGAACTGACAGAAAATGTGGTTCTAGGAAGATCTGCATCTGGAGATGTATCCAACATCAGTGCAAGAAATATCTTAATTGAACTGAAGTGTCTGGAATTTATCTTAATATTACATGTTATAATGGTTGCATGCTGTTGGTCCTGATTATGTCAGGAGAAACCAAAGGCTTCCGTTGGGTGCTCTCATTTCTGTGCAGAAATCTCTAGTAAAGCAGCGGGACGCCTGAGATCCAAGACTTCATTTGCAGTTCAGCGTAGTCCAGAAGAGCCTCTCTTCACTTGATGGTGCTGTAGAATTAGGACAGATGATGAAGAAGGTCATTTTCCTCCCAAAGTATTTTAAGAGAGCTGAGGATTGGATCTGAGTTGGGTTTGTTGACAGATGACAAGTCTTTTGAGGGAAGACATATTTAACGCCCCTGCTCAAGAGGGACTGGAAACTAGACTGTGTCACGCTTTCATCTCTCAAGGTCATCTGAGGTGAGCCAGTTAATTTAGATCACCTTGGCCAGTGTGCAACACCCCGCCGAGTCTGCCACAGAGCTGAGGGGGTTTTGTTCTGTCATCTAGCTGCTGCTGTTGCAGTAATGGTAGAGCTGTCTGAGAGGCAGGGGTCATCTTTTGCCTTCGCATACAATTTATGAATACAGTAATGGCGTGAAAACACATTTTATCAGAATATGTTTTATTCGGCTCAATCCCGGAGGCGAAGTCTGTGCTGAGCTGGGGAAAACCTATCATAATGGAGCTGGTGGCCAGTCATTTTTATGTAATGACAGCCAATATTCTTGTTTATGAAGGCCTTTTCTGGTTATCTATCCTCATTAAGATTCTCATTCCTTTCTTCTGGGTTTTTCTGGGCCTACCTTTCTTCAGGATGGGTTCCCCTCCTGGTTCCTCCCAAGGTTTATTCCTCCGGCTTTAGGGACTTTTTCCTCACCTCTGTCGCTTTGCCTTACTCACTAGGGGCTTGGACCTGGACACTGTAAAGCTTGGTTTGTAAAAGCGCTATATAATTAAAATGGAATTAAATTGAATAGCAGTGATACGTGGATTAGCTGGGGACTTGCTACATGTTCAGTTTGAATGCCGTAAATTCCGGACTACAGAACTCAAATTTTAGAAAGAAAATCAATTTTGTACAAGCCGCACCGGATTATAAGCCGCATGTGTCTCACAATGTAATATATGATATCTACACCACGTTTTTTTACTGTTAAACGTTACAGTAACATAAACAAATACATATTGCAAATGGGTTTTTTTTTGTTTTTGTGTAACATGGCTACCTTCAAAGATACACAGCTACCTTTAAAGATCAGTTACACATATTACAAATATTATGTTGCTTATGCTTCTTTACTGAACAGCGCACGAACAGCATTCTATCTCCTAACGACCGTTAAAAAGATATACCATGTATATACTGCAGCCTACCAGGAAAAGTCATTAATTGCCTTCTTCATCTTCCTTATCTTTGTCATGGGCGGACCTTAGCGGGTTGTGCCCACCCTCGGACTCACTCTGGCTGACCCTGGGAATACGAGCCGTCCGGGAGTTTGAGCTTCCTAAACACTTGTCACAGATGCGGCCGAGTTGCGAATAAAACATATCAACACAAAACGAGCCAATAAAATAAGTGCCTCCCCAAAGGTCTGTCCGCAAACCCGTGTCTGGTGCCGGGTCTGGTTACAAGGCAAAATGTTTTTGCCGCCATGAAAAAAAAAATGTATTAGCCCCATCATTTTATTAGCCGCAGGGTCAAAATTTTGGAAAAACGTAGCGGCTTATAGTCCGGAATTTACGGTATTTTTTACGGGCCTTTAATTATTTCCTCTGCAAATAACCTAATAATTTGTTTAGTATACAGTGCTAACCAAAAGAGATTTCACACTTAAGTGGATATAGGTAAGTCTTCACCGTGTAAAATAAATTTAGCAATCTTTAACATTATTGTAAATCTATTGTTTCGGAAGCATGTTGCAATGGTACTGCTGTTGAAAATGATGGAAAATCTGCAATCTATAGCCTTACAAATGACCCAGACATCCAAAAAAGGAGTTTCTGAAAGGTGCCTGAAAGGTACAATTAGAAAAACGAGGGAAAATGGTTGCGCAAATATAATATTCTTTTACATAAAAGTGTAGAAATGCAGTTAATCCCAGTAAAAGTGTGAAAAAAGTTTAGTAAAATATTAAAATATGGAATGTGTGCCCTTTAAAACTACAGTGAAAGGAAACTGTGAAAGGTTTTTCAGTGTTAAAGGTTGGAAGAAGCTCAAAGGGGATTTTAAAGCTGAATGTGTTAGAGAGAGTGTCAAGGGCCGAGGGGGAGTGATAGAGTGAGACGACAATCTAACCGCAGATGCATTTCTAGCGCTGAACATAACCTGTTCCCACCCACGCGAGCCTCCGACGCGGCCGTGCAGCCTTCGCCTTCCGCTCGACTTTTAATTACCTCTGCTGTCACACCAGCCCCCCAGGTGCTAAAGAGGTGGCATGCACACACTCCTTACGCAGGCACAGGCACACACCCACACATGCAAACACACACACACACACACACACACACACCCTGCTGAAGACACTGAGGCCTGCGGGTGACATGGCTTACCATCAAACCCAGTTGGGCGCCCTGGCGAGCAGTTGCTTCAGGCCGCTTCACTTACCATACACACAATTCCACACACCTCACAAACCCTCACGTGCTGAGGAGTGGGCATCTGAGGCAAGATGGCATTTTTTAATCCGAGGGCCTTTGTGCCCAGGCCGGCAGGGGGACAGCAGATGTCCTTCTCCTAAGTAGGTCGCGGTTTTTACTGTGCGGCCGCATCTTTAGCCATCTGCTCTCTCCGTGTCACTGTCAGCTGCGTGAAAATATGAATCGCCGCAAGGTGACCTCTGTGACGGAGACACCTGTGGGCAGGAGAGGCCCCATGCTGCTTCAGAACTCTCCACCATGAAGGCTTTGGAACTTCTTCGGGGGCCTTGAGACATTAAGGGGCAATAGACAATATGTGGGAGGTTCTTCTTGACAAGACACTCACAAGGAAATTACCAGGCATTTTAATTCTGACAAATGTTTCTGAGTGCAACCTGCTCAGGGGGAGCTCTGAGCTACCTTAGAAATGTAGCATCTGATAAGTGGGATGTTATTATTGGTTAATATTACAGATATGTAATGATATCAGAATCATGTCAGTGTCTGTGATTACTTTATAAAATATTTCTGAGCATTTAGTAAATGTTTATAATTCAAATTGATATTTGACGAGGTATTACGCTTGAGAAGATCAGAATCCTTTGCTGGTGCTGGGCCACTGTATTCATTTTAATCTGCTCTGTATGAGAATTGCACACAGAAATTGTCCAAAATGAATGTAATAAAATCTTGCATTAACTTACCCTGAAAATGAAGAATTATTTTTACTTTACCTGTAAAGTTACTTTTTTACAAAGGTTTTATTACATCAGTGACAAAATATAACAATTCTATTTAACGGCAACCTTGGTCGGGTCCAGTCTACAGCCTCACCCTGTATTTCTGAATGTGTGTATTTCCTCACCATCAATTACTTCTAATATTGATATATGCCTATTTAATAATGTTTTTGTCTTCTTAGCTATAATGGAAGTCAATGCATTCAACAGAATATCGCTAAGAAGTTTATCTTTTAATGGGTATGATATAATGCTTCTTAATATAACCATGGATAAGTAACAAAGTAAAAAAAGGTTTGATTTGTCATATTTTGGCCCAACTTTTAATTAAAGGGTGGAGGGGTGGAGGTAGCTCAGTGGTTAGGATACTTGCCTCTGGACCATGAGGTCCTGGGTTCGAATCCTAACCCCAGCACCACCACTGGCTCCCTGAGCAAGACCCTTAACCCCAAGTTGCTCCAGGGAGACTGTCCCCTGTAGTTAG
>JBBKCR010000148.1:5430088-5446554 GCA_037577295.1 Ladigesia roloffi | reverse complement strand
CTCTCTTTCTTTCTCTCTCTCTCGTGCTCTCTTTCTCTCTCCCTCCCTCTCTCTCTTTCCCTCTCTCTCTCTCTCTCTCTCTCTCTCTCTCTCTTTCTTTCTTTCTCTCTCTCTCTCATGCTCTCTTTCTCTCTCTCTCTTTCTCTCTTTCTTTCTCTCTCTCTCTCGTGCTCTCTCTCCCTCCCTCTCTCTCTCTTTCTCCCCCCCCCATCTATCTCTCTATCTATCTAACTCCTGTTCTTATGAGTGTTCACATTCAACCCGGAAACATAGAAAAATAATGGATCAACCTTCCACAGGCTGCTACATTCCATGCTATTATTAGCTGCCACAATAATATCCATTCCCAATATCGTCCTTTTCTAACGTTGTAGCCAAAGGGCAGTTGGTCCACAGACCATTTCTCCCATAATGAATTCCCTCAGCTGGAATTCTCATTTTTGCTTGGCTGTTTCTGTACAGTTTTGGGGTGTGTTGGGAGATCTGACAGTTGTCCCTGCTCTTGCTTTCAAGTTTTGACCATGTTTGGGCAAACCTGGACTGGTAGTACCCAAGGCTGTGAGTGTGAAGTGGGCCGAAGAGATCCTTGCCCCGCTAATCTAAAGCAAAGCACAGTTCTGCCAAGTGGTTCAGCAAATAAACCTTGCGCTCTAGCTCAGTCTCACACACAGGCCCCACTCCAGCCTATTCCACAGCAGTGGAGAGCATTAGCTATCCACAATAATTCATTATGGTATGTACCCATGCTCAACCTCAGTGTTTTTCCTACTGTAATACACCAGGCCCTATTAATCATCTAATTATCAAGCCCTTCCTGAATTGAATTGAACTCAAACTGTGCAGCTTGGGGTCAGTCCCACACTTATTGGAATGTGTCGAATGTGTTGAAAAAACTTCTTTTTGCTTTTTTTTTTACATGTGAACACAACAATTGCTGTGTAACATGTTACTGTATTAACATTTCAAAACGATTGGTTGTAAAAGCTATGAAAATTTAGAAGCATTGCAAAGTTTGGTTGCAAAAGCTATGATATAACTTAACCAGTTTGTGGAATTTATTTGTTTTTACCCCACCTGTAGCAATCGCCTTTTGCAAATGACACACAGTCCTTTAAAACCTTCCCCACCTGTGGCTACCGTTACATAACCAGGGTACTAAAGGTTATGCAAAATAATCCTCAAAGGCCTTCAAAAATATGCCTTGACCTCCATGACATCTGAAGCAGGAGTCTCCCCTGCTGCCTGCTCGCCAGTGTGCTTTCTGATTACTACAGATTATTTGGGCTGATAGGGCTCTGCCCACCACCCGGTCGTTCTGCCTTCTCTCTGTCTCTCAGCTTAATTTTAGACAAAAGGCAGAAAGGCCAGAAAACCAGTTGGCTTGCAGGACTGTTGGCCAGTATGAAATGTGAAGCTCGAACCCCACTGGATAATCCTCAGTCTTACTTCGTAATGCACACACTCACACAAACAGAACAGTACAAACACAAACACAAAGATGGCTGCCTGAGTTTTGTGATCAAAAGCTTTGAATGAAAACAAATATTGTTTTGAGATGAAATGACCCAGGGGTCACTGCGAAATGAGATTCTCAGCTGCATACCATATGTGTGTGTGCATTTCATCTGGAGCCACACTGCACGTCAAAAGGCATTTAGCTCTAGAAAAACAAAAAAGATTGAAGCCATCTTGCCTTTTTCAAGTAAAGTTTGATTTAATGTTACTTTTGGGATTTTTTCTGCCATAAAATAAATATTTTCTGAACAGAATTTTGCAGCTTTATATAAAAAATCTTTCTTCATATAAAGAAATAATACATTTTGAATTGTTTTTTTTTTCTTCTATATGTAGAAAAAACATGTAATGAAAATCGTTGGCACCAAAAGGGATAGGAACACCAGTTTGAGTATCAATTAATGCCACATCAAGGAGATCATATTCTTGTTATTTAATGGAAATTCATAGCTACTTCTGACACAGACAAAAATGTGAGTTATTTATGGAATTTAGAGCATTAATACAATATAAAAATACATGTTGCATGTTCAGAACAGTGTATCAGAATTCAACTGTACTGTAGATACACTCCCTTATATAATGTATGTAAATATAGCTGTCAGAATAACTCTGACCCATTGAAGCATGAACACCACAAGCTGTGATATCTGGCTCCAAAAGAGTAGCAACAGATCCTTTAAGACATTACCCCATCCTTGTACCAATAAAGACTGCATACAGGGAACACCCTAAACAGCCTTCAGTTTGGGGATCATATTAATCGGTCATTTAATCATCACAGATTTACATTTAAAAATTGCTCATTTTTCTGCATTTATCACATCAGTTTTAGAACTGAATGTTTGTTTGCATGCGTGTATGAACGTGTGTGTTCATACACATTGTGTGTGTGTGTGTGTGTGTGTGTGTGTGCATGTGTGTGTGTGTGTATTAATGCTAAGCAACGATTATCTTTTTAAATCACGATTAATCGCATGGTTTGCTGTGATTAATTGCAGTTCTTTTTACTTTAAATTAAATAATTAATTCGAAAGCAGTTTATGGCTAGCTTTTTTTGCTGCTATAACCAAACAAAAAAAAATTCAAAATATTAAAAAAATGTATGCATGATAATATTGCATGATAAAAGAATTGTCGGCATTAAGTAAATCATGCGTTAAGATAATAATACAAACGGGTCTTAGATCTTGATATGATTTCACTGAGCACTGGAATGAGAGGGTGTGTAGCACCTGAAGCGCTGTGTGTTTAATGTACATTAGCACTGTTTACACCTCTCTTGTTTATTATATCAATTGCTTCGTTCGTCTGTTCAGTTCGTTCCGTCTGAAGACACCCCCTCGAGGTAATGAAGGAATCTGTAAGCCCCAGGGACAAGTGACGCCTCACATGACAAAGTTAAACAGTGGACAGCTGGATTGGGGACTAATGGATGAAGAGAGGATTTTGACCGCTCCCTTCCCTTCTGTTTGATTTGCAGAAGCGTTTTATGTACTTGCCGGCTCCTGGCTTTCCCCACATGCTTTGGGTGGCTGTAAAACTGGCTTAGCTTGCCCGCATGATGCCAGTGCTGATGGCTGCTTCACACATGGTTTGTGAATGCTCTGAACCTAATACAGTAGAGTCTGGATCTCCATCCATGCAAAACCGTATTTACACTGGAGAAGCCATCTTTCCTTATCTGTTTCTTTCTCTGTTTCTGTCTTTCTGTCTGTCTCTCACTTTCTCTCTCTCTCCCTCTCTCTCTGTTATCGAGCAGAAGCCAGTAATTGGGGCATTGATTGGAGAGACGTTAATGCAGGCGATGGTAAAGGCCCTTTTGTGCTTTTCCGAAATGAGTTTAAAGTGTAAAGCACATGTCCTGGTTTCCTTTTGCACTTTCCTTCACTGGCCGTGTACTTTGTCACTGGTCACAGGTTACATGATATCATGAAGTGTTTTTTTCCCCCACCAGGGTCACCACTGTGATATTGTAAGAAAACATTAACCTTAAGTTAATGTGGTTGAAGCTAATGCGATTTAGCTCTAATGTCATTTAGCAATGTCATTTCCAACAGTGGCCTAACTGAATTAATTAATCATACCGTGCATCTTGCTGCATGACTCATTACTGCTTTGTTTCACTTCAAACACAGCGGGTTTGTGTTTGCCTGGGCTTTGTGTGCACAGGTACATCCTACAAAGGATAAAACGCACAGACTCAGTGATACTGATATTTTAATGTTGGTTTATTTTTGTTACAACAGAGCTTTTTAGCTTGTGTTTAGAACACAAGTGGATGAGACCTGCTTGTTTTACCAGTAGGGTAAGCTCTTATACAGTTACGTCATCATATATAAGCTTTCAGGTCCTCATATCTGTAATCTTCTCTACCTAATCTAAGGCACCTGTGTGTGGATTTAGGAGTTTGTATGTTTTAGAACAGGTTAAAGCTGTAAAAGCAAGGATGTTTAACTTTGCAGACAAGGAAGCAAAAGGTGTGTTTCTGTTTGCAATGTGCAGAGGTCTATACACACTACTAGCTCTCTATGTGCCTGACTGAACTCTCATGAGCTAAGCACTAAAAGAGCACTAGTATTGTTGACATGAGTTCTGCAGCCCAAATAATTTCTACCAACTCAATCACTACATGCCCCGGCCTGGAGTCACTCCGCAACAAGATAAATGTGCTTCCGTGGTGGTGCTGGATGTTTTTTAGTAACTCAGATCTGTTCAATAGGATTTTCATTAGAAGAATACATAAGGACAGTTAACAGTGATGACATCTAAGCTTCAGATGCTTCCATCATGTCCGTGCATGATAAAAAATGTCAGTGTCATTAGTTTTGGTGGCAGTCAAAATATCAAGCAAAGCTTCTTGGACAGAATTCTTGGATTATTATGGCCCTTATTGTGGGAAAACATGTGTACACTTAAAAATATATAACATCATTTATTAATAATCATTTATTATTAGTTTTATGGACTAATTATTTTTTATTATAGTTTCTTTCCAAAATGTAAAATAAAAAACAAAAATAAACAAAGGTCACAACATGTGGTCTTAATTAAGGCATAGCCAGTACTTTCTTTTAGCCAAAATATAAATATTACATATAAACAATTAAGAATAATTTGCTTATTGACAGCCAGACAGGCACTTTAAGTAACATGAAACAAAAAAGTGCTGCTTCGAAATAAGGAGGCTGTTTAGCACAATTAGTCATGCATAATTATGCAGCCAATAATTGGCATAGTTTGGTGAAGGAAAGATACAGAATGGGTGAATGTAGTCCAATATAATGCAAAAATAGGAATAAAATATCTGGAAAAATTAAAATATAGTAACCAGGACTGATTCCTGATTGTTTTGTGCAATTTTGAGTGTTTGAAATGAAAGATAAGCATAATTTGTGCCATGTTTAAAAATAAAAATAATAATCCCTTTCAATTCACAGTCAGTGGAGCATCAAAATTTAATTAACTAAAACAATTAATGATTTTTCTGTTTGCAAACATGCAGTTGTTCAATTGTAATACCCCTATCCGGGATGAAAGTGTTGTGTGACAGATTGTGATGATTGATAAATCATGTAGCATTTATCCTTAACTTGATGACTACAATAATCCTCAGCTCTACTATGACCACAAAAGGGCTGAAATCTATTTTTGCAGAATTTTATTAAAAAATGATTTGACATTGTGTAATGTATGGTCAATGAGAATAGAAAGAAAGTAGTGAAACCAAAACAAACACATTAACTGGGGGCTTAACTGTGTTCCACGGTTATTTCCACTCAGTAATGCAACAAACTCAGTTCATCCAAATGCAGATGATGCATATAGAACTCTGTTTTTAACATTTTTGGTTCTGCAAGGCTAGTTAGTGTTCAGCATTGTTTGGTGATTTCCCCACTCAGGCACATGGACTAAATCTGGTAATTATCCAGCTAATGAGTGTGTTAGCAATTGTGTTCGAGCACAGAAACCCTTAGACTGTGGCCCTCCAGAACCAGAATTGAAGAGACCAGGTCTATCTTTCATAGCCTTTAAAATCTCGAGCATTTTCAACATGTCATTAATTTCAGCTTATAGCATTTTGTACAGCATTATTTTTTGCCATCTATTTATTTATATTTCATGTGACTTCTGAGCCACGGTAGGAACCAGAAACCCACTTAATTTCCTCCAGGATATGAGGATCTAATCCTCGAGTGTTTAGGACAGGCTTGTTATGGAGTGGAGCTTCGTTTTTGCTTGTAGGATCTGGTCTGAAGACCCAGTGTATCCCCTTCGCAGCTGAGCCTTTCGCTCTTTTGTGTGAGCAACATGATGAAGCCGGGAAGGAATGTCTATTACCCTAGTGGCCATTATTAAATGGCAAGTACCAGGAGACCACACTGCTTGCTTTCACCAAGTAGCGTTGGAGAACGTAGAACCCCTTCAAATGAAAATTCCAGTATTTTGTACTAAAAGAAAACACTCAGATTTCATCCCAATCTGCACTGCCTCATGTTATTTGATCGCATCGTTGTAGGTCGAGGAATTCGATTATTCATATCTCATAGTGGGCGTTTCCCCCAAGACCTTTACTGTTTAATATTGAACAGGATTTATTGAACTTCTCATCAGAAAAACTCATCTTCCTCATAATAATAAGTGTCTTTGACTGAATATTATCAGCTGTGGGGAATATTGCATGTCCGTCTCACTGAGAGCCACAAGAAGCTTTTCCCAGTGTTCCCCCGTGGGTGCTGCACATACTAATGGCAATGTGTGGTAAAGGCCATTCTCTGGCTTTCTCTAGCTCTCTCGCTCTCTGTCACTTTCTCTCCCTTCTCCCTGACTCTCTTTCACTCTTACACTCTCACTCTTATTCTCTTTCACTCTCTGTCACAAACACCTACACTCTCTCTTTCTTTCTCTCTCTCTTTCATTTTCTCTTGCTCTCTCCATCCTTTCCACTCTATTTTTCCCTAATGTCTCCATTTTTTTTTTGCTCTAGTTCTCTTAATATTTTTTCTGTCTCACTTTCTCTCCCTTTCTCTTTCTGTCTCTCTCACTGTCTCCCGCTGGTCAGCCGCTGGTGCTGGGTAGTGTGTGGGTGAAATCTGTGGGGATTCTCTTCAGTCGGCTGTTTTATTGTGCTCATCAATGAGAAATTATTGATCCAGAGCAGTCTCCCTGCTGCTAAGCTCTGAATCAGATGAAAGATGCATCACCTTTGTCACAGTGTGTCACTTCTACCTGCGCTGCTTTGCCATCCATTAAAGGAAAGGCTCCATTGCTGTGTAATTCCCAAAGGCACACTGTTGAAGTGTCCATTTTGTACCATCGGCGATGATTATAAAACTCAAGGAAGCAAGTCCCGATTTTTCATTTGGGAATTTAAAACACAAAAGAAGAACATCTGCTTCCACAAATAAGAGCATTTAAGTCTGACGTGTGCTGTTGTCTGTGACTTAGTGATGTTTTTTTGTGGCAGAGCTTTCTACTTATAAGGATGTGTTTGGTTTTGAGTTCCACACAGGCCCAAATTTCAAGGGACTGCAATACAGTGGGCACAGTGATGGAATGGAAACAACCTCACTTCTCACTATAGTGTTGAAAAGCTGTTTATTCTGTGTGAGGGTTAATGCAGAAATGCTTGACAGGGTTGCTAATGGTTGTATAAAAAAAAAGAGAAAAATGTCAAATATGCCTAGTAATGGAGATTATTCAGGTTTAAACATTTCGTTTTTAACTTGGGCTTTTATATATCTGGTCAGTCTCATTTGTATGGATGTGGTTGCACTGTTTCAGTGCCTGAATTGACTGCATTTATTTTTATAATGACGGAAGTCTTAAAAAGCCCTTTGATTTACACCTTCAGTTTAATAGCCCTGCTCTGAATCCTAAACAGACTTGAATACTGCATAAAGACTGGTAATGGTGTTTGTGTGGTGAATATTGTGAAAGTGTAGTGTCATTTCATTGTTATTGGTGAAATTTCAAAAGATCGATTGAAATACATTTACACCTTTTGTTTAAATATGGAAAAGACGTGAATGTTAAAACTTTATTACATTCCAGTCTTTGTTATTTGATATGCTGAATTACACATAAAAGTAGTATTAGTGTAATTATATACATTTAGAAGCTGGCAAAATCATGACTGTTGTTGCTAGCTTAAACTAGTATAAATATCGGACTGTGTGTGGTTGGAGCTTCTGAGTCTTAAATTAGCATGCTAGTTACAATAGCAGGATGCAAAACAGCATGTTACACTGTGATGCAATTCAGTACAACATGATGTATTAAATTGTGTCCTAGATACTGATGAATTCTGCCAAGCACCTAATGAACAGGGCCTGAAAAGCCTTAAAGTAAGAAATATCTGTCTGTTAGAGAGTCTTTGTACTGCAAGATGTACAAGATGATGATGGAAAACGATATTCACCTCCCATTTACTTATTTCATTTTGCCTATTAAGATGTTAAGAGGTTTGGTGTTATTATTGTGCTTTACTAATCTGTGCGCTTTCAGGATATGTTGGATATATATTCAAAATTCCTGTACTTGACTTTCTTTCTCTACCACAGGTCTGTGAGCAGCCATGACGAAGTCCTATGAATTCAACTGGCAGAAACATGTCCCCAGTTTCTTGCAGGAAGGCGCTGTCTTCGACAGGTTTGATGAGGTAAATCTGCCGTCATCTGTCCACCAGACACTGCCAGTTCACAAAGCACAGGGCTCGGGCACTCAATTACACAGCCACATTCAAAAAGGTTCTTTCACAGCATTTTTAAAGGAACATGGCTCACAGCATCGATGAGAGAACCAAACAATGGATTGAATAAAGCCGTGTGCTGCTTTTGCCACACATCCTGCAGATCTTATTTGTAATCTTCTTGCTTCTACTCTGTCGCACAAGACAAAGCTGTTCACCTAGTTATTGTGGACCGAAAGGCTCTGCATCGATCATTTGCACTCTGGGGCATTAATAGCCTTAGTGGCAGCGAATGTTTCTGTCACTCTCTGAAGCATCCAGAGGTGAGCATCCCTGGAGACGAGTGACGTCCGTGTCGCTCGTCCCCTCCCATCTGAAAGCCTTTCTTCATTTCCCTGCCTAACGTAATCAGTCCACTTAAATGGGCAGAAATGGGAATGGGCGGTGCTTTATGCTACCCGAAGGACAAGAGCGGTGTAAACATCCAGAGATGATGAGCAAGAGTTTCTAGCTCAACCTTTTCATGTTCGCCTTATAGCCGAGGAGGCCTCTTCCAGATAATGAGCTTCAGACATGAAGGCCTTTTTTATAACTTAGCTTTAAGAGCGTTGCTTTTTTGTTGTTCCAGCCATCATTATAACATGTGACACCATCCACACCCAGGAGACCAAACACACATGCTCCATGCTGGCATATAAGCTTCGACACCCATCATTTACAGGTGCATAATTACTTGCTGGGTTAAGTGGCACCTTGCGCAGAGCTCACCCGCACATTGGAGAGTGAGCAGCTCAATCGCTGTGTGATCAGGCAGTCAAATGGCAACCCTGCTGTACAGAAAACCTTCATCAACCAAACAGCATGTTTATAAGAGCAAACAATTCTCAGCTCTTGAATGCCAAAGCAACCATTTCTCACCGAAATCAAACTTCTGTCTTTTAATGTTGTTACTAAGTGAAGGAAAGAAAGAATTATAACCATTTATAAATATTTTGTACAGCAGTGATGATTGCCATCAGTGCAAACATATTTTTAGCAAACATTCTAAGCTTAATACCCCTACTTGAATGGGGAATCAACTTTGTTCCTATGTTTGTAAAGCATTACCATTACCCCGTGTACTAACCAAATTTAGGTATTGCTTGGGGCTTTCATCTAGTGAATGAGGTTTAGCACACACAAATACTCATGTGATAAAGAGGGACCACTTGATCTCCACAGGCTTCAGGAAGCTTAACTGTCTGCATGTTGAATGCATATTAGGATCATCACAATATTCATGAGGTTACCTGATTTACTTTCCAGAAATTCATCATAAACATTCAATATATGGCCCGACCTTAATAGCAATTCGCACATCTTTCGTTTGTTAAGGCACATAGTGACCTACATTTGAAGCATTCAAGCAGAACAAAGCCATCTAACATAAGGCAGTGAAGGAAAAGGTGCAAATGATTCCAGATGGTCAGGCAGTGATCAGTATACTGCTTTGGATACTGGTTGGATCACCTTTATTTAGACTCCTTATATCTTTAGGCACTTTGCAGCCTGTCACAGTAAAACATTCATTAGCATTTCTTTACATTAATCATCTCAATAAGTCAAAGATCATTATAATGGACATAAAATACTATTTTTGTACCAACAAGGTGCTTCAAAGAATAGAAAAATGGGGTAGCTTACACAGTACTGTGTACACACACTAACACACACAGTCTCTTAGTACAATTTTCACAGCTATGTCATTAGCTTTGTTTGCACTTTATCCCCTGAATGTGATGAAATGGAAAAGAAAACATGCAGTTTAGCCACTGCACATTTATGTGCATACACTGTTTTCTAATGGATCGGCAATACAGATGACTATGCATTTAGCATTGATTTATCCTGGGATTTCACAGGATTATATGACAAACAGCACATTCTCGTGGCATATTGCTGGAGAGCTTCATTTCTCAGGATATTTCAAATGTTTTTTTAGTTTAAACACAATGTGTCATGAGCGTAATAGTGTTTGTCCAGTTTAATAACAACAGTTACCAATAGGTAAGCACGGGTTTGCTCTCAATTGGGCTGTCTTATGATAGCGACGATATCTTGTGAATGAAATGTTAGTGAATTGTCGGAGAATAATGAACATTGTGCAATCTCATTAGCTGGATTGCCCTGCAGGGTACGAGTCTCTTGATTAACGCCACAGATGCTGAGCCCAGGAATGAGGATGTAAATAAGAGGAGGACCTCGTGGAGAACAGTTACGGCTCATCCTGTGCCCACAGAGCAGCAGACGGTGAAGCCACAGAGCCGGGCTCCATCTTGGCTCCAGCCACTGCCTTAAAGGCCATTCACAGTGTGCTCATTATCCTTGCTCATGGGTGGCCATTCGCATTAATGACACTCAAGTTTATTAGCACTTCAGCCATTAACATTTCCAAGTAATCCTTGTGCGTTATACAAGCCGCCGTTATTTTATCTGCAAAGCAAATGGGTTCACCTAGTGCCGTGACACAGAGGACTGCCTGGTGTCCTCAGAGCACCGTGAGCATTAGCAGGAGAGGAATTACAAAGAGGCTCAGAGCCTGTGAAGTGGCTGAACACTGAGGGAAGAGGAGGTGAGAGAGTGCTGGATTCATTTTCTTTCCGGCTCACTCCAGCCCAAGCAGACCACTGCTGGCACAGGCTCATCTAATTGGCTCTACTTCTGGAGGAATATTCCGGAGCGTGGGCACAGGGGCCATCTTTTTTTTCCTGACTCACTTGCCGTATACCTTAGAGAGGGGGGAAAAAAGGAAACAGACCCATCCTCCCACTTGCCTCTCTCTTTTCTTTTACTGAAGTAATTAAAAGGGTAATATCTGTCAGCTGTACAATCCATCCTTCCTCACTGGCGCCATGTGCTATTGGCAAGACAAAAAGTCTTGCTTTCACATTCATCCCTCACGCACCCTCAGAGGATCCGACACAAGACCACCAGGGAGAGGTGTTCATTGCAGTTAGACACCACTGAGGTTAGGTCTCATCTCTCTTCATTTCTGAGTTCCAGAGATTTTTCCATGCAATATTTAATGTTTTTATGTGTATATATATATAGCTGTAACGATACATTGAACCAACGATTTGGTTCATTTCACAATTTTTGCCTCACAATTCAGTTCGTATCGTGAGTCATTTTGCGGTGGAGGAGAGGAAAAGTTCTGAGGCGCCATTTTGTTTGGAGACATCTTATCTTTACCTCAAAATGATAAACCAATATTCGCTCAAATACAGATTCCATTCATACTGAGAGTCAAGAAGTCGAGTTGGAGGTGTCGATTCAGCCACAAACTCGCTCAAAACCAGCGGCAGAGCTAGAATTATGTACAGGAGGTGGCCACTGCTATTTTGGGGGTGCCTCACACATATACACTGTACTCAAAGTTTAAATAATACCTAAGCCACCCTCAACACACCTCTGGCTCCGCCACGGCTTAAATCAAAATAAAAACAATTACACAGAAGCTCCAGCGCAGTTTTATCACAACCCAGCCAGTTTATAGACACTTTTAAGCCCAGTGTCATAAATTACAGGTACTCACAGCGAATCAATTCAGCAAACAAAGTCTGCCTGTGCTCCGTATGTTTGTAAACTGGTGGGCGGGCCCTTTGAAACCTTTAGATCCTCAGCTATTGGTTAAAGAAAAGATATTGACAATCCTCCTATTACGGCGAAAAACTTATGTTTCTGGGGAACTGTATACGGGAAAGAGTTGGAAGGGGTTAGTTTGTGTCGCGATTCACCCTCCTCACACCGCGACACGGTTCATGAACATGCGTGTCACGATTTTGGTTTTGTATCGTATAACGTGTATCGTATACTTGTATAACGTTCCATATATATATATATAGTAGATATTTGCTGAAACCCCAGAGCTAATGCAGAAACAGCACATATCTTCTGCATTTTCCTCTGCATCACAACAGTGCAGTTTACTGTATATATATTTGTCAATAAAGCCCCATTGGCATTGGATTAGTTAGTTACGGGACCTCTAGAGTCAAATTTTTACACCTCTCCTCAGTTATAAAACTATATGCGCCACATGTTGTAATGATTAATACGAGTACCTGCCGCTATAATCTCCCCTTTCATCAGCCCTCAAGATCTTGTTTTTCTGTCTGACTTCATTTTTTTTGTCCTCCAGCAAATGTTTCCCCAGTCTAGAGAGGATTCCAAATTAATTAATAACAGCGCATTCCAAAGTGTTTATTGTATTATGGTTCAGAAAGTTTTTGTATGGAAATGTGTGAAACGCGTGTATGGAAAAGTTGTAAAATAGCAAATTACTCCTGGATTAAATGTAAATTTAATCCTGTCCAATATGTTTTTTAACCTTTTAAAACTGTACATAACAGTACTGTCAGTGTAAATAAAATAACCATTCACATTATTAATATAGCTTGATAAAAAGTTATATATATATATATATAAAATGTGCGTGTCACATTTGTGTATCTTTCTTACTGTTGCATACTGTAAAATGCCTAAGGGTACAAGGTGCCTAGATAAAGATGCATTGCCTAACAAAAACCGGTCAGTTTCTGCGACTGGACTAAAATAAGAGCCTTTAAAAGTCCCTTAGAAATGCTCCTCAAGATTACGTTAAATATACATAAAACTTTGGATCTTTCTAAGATAAAATTTCTTCCAGATTAGGGTTAAGGTTACATATCAAATAATTTTCTCTGTGTGTGTGTGTGTGTGTGTGTGTGAGAGAGAGATACACATGGCTTTTATGGTGCCTGAATTTTGTTATTTCTAATGCTTCCCAACCTTATTATTTGAACACAGTAGTGTTTAAACACCAATGGTAGAGGTCTTCAACATGCCAATATGACTTGGTAATTTTGAGAATGAACCTCACAGTTCTATTTTATTTATTGTATTGTTGTTTACGCTGGAGTAATCTTTAGTATATTTTAAGGTAATCTTACTAAAAACATTTATAGTATTTTATTGCAATATATATGATTCACTTTAGCAGCGAATTAAGCAGTTTTTATTCCTGTGTTTTGTCTATTATGACTCTATCCTTATCCTAGCATCTGCAAAGTAGCTGCTTTTAATTGCCTTCATATGATACTGCTCTCGGCGGTTATGTTTATTTGCTAGGTAGAAAATCCTATCATCCTCCAAATGGCAATTCTGGATCAGACAGAGCTAAACGTGCTGTATAAGGTTGTAGAAAGTGTCTTACTGGGCAATGTTCCCTCTATAATGGCAAATCCAGGACTACATTCTCCTTTCTTGTCTAATTCATGTCTTCAAGCCTTGGGCGGTCATCTGCAGAGAGTTCACCTGATGTGACATTTCATGTTCCCACATCACCTTGCTCTGAACCTCATAACACTCTTGAAGTTTTTACATAGATTGTGGTGTATTGAAACATTACATTAGCAAGCATTTACATTCTTGTAATGTACTCATTTTGATAATGGCTTTTGAAAGTCGAGACCTTGCAGCATTTAATTTAATTAAGCCTTTGGTTTTCATTGTGAAACCCTACAGAATAGTTTCCCATAGCCACCTCTCTGAGAAAGATTTTAAAGCAATTGCATCAGTGTTCCCTTTCAGCCTAAACCAAGTGGAAAATGTAGTCATTATCTAACTTTGTGTTCAGTGTTAGGAGGATTAGTGTGAGTGCCATGTTTCAATAAAGGATAGAACCCGTCTATCAGTTTTAAGATGTTTTTTTTTTAACATTCCTATGTGCCTTCAGGGCTGTTCCATTACTGTAATAGCTTGAGTGAAGTTTGTAAGATGACCCCTTGGAGGGACAAGAGAAAGAGGGAGCATAAACGTAGACATCCATTGCAGAGCGATAATTGCAATTTCATGCAGCGCCCTTTTTTATATAAAAAAAAACTGCCAACAAACTATTTGGGAGAAATAGCAATAAAATACTTTGTCATATTTGTTTTTTTATATTTAAAGGATATTTTTAAATGTGTTTATCCTCCATGCTGTCTAAGTTAGTGGACACCAACCATGGACCTGGAGGTGTGCAGCAGCTCACATGCAGGTTGGATCTAAAAAGTTTGTAAAGTGGGACTCCAGGAGGGTTGATGACCACAGCACAAGCAATATGAAATATAAAATATATAACATGAAATATCAGCCAGAAAAATTTCACAGGTAATATGCATTTTACCAAAACAAACATTGCAGAGTTAGCATATTAGCTGATTCATGCTAGGTTAGCCATAGACAAACTTATTGTCTATAAAAGTATCTGTACTTCATTGTCATCCTGTGAGGTCATGATACAAGTTGGGAGGGCATTTAAAAGCAGTAATGAGGAGGAGGGAATGTTCTACTAATACATACTCCTAGCATGAATCTGGGAAATGAGCGCTACATTTAGATCTGTGCCCGTCCACTGTAGCGCTGCTTTTAAATAGTAATGCATTCATCAACTTAAGACGAGCTGAAATCAAAGGTGGCCCAGTTCTGCAGCCCTGAAAAACCAAATGTGTACGGTGCCACTGGGATAAGTGGCAGCCTACAGTGGGTCACAGTGGCGTTATGTGCAAAAACACACCGTGATGAACATCACCACCCTAGTAGTCTAAGCACTTGAGCCCTGCTTTTATAGGTCAGGAGTGTGGCGTCAGTCTCGGCTGGAAGTTGTTAGGAGGCAGGGGACACCTGCCGGGCCAGCACAGCCTGGGCTCTTTTCAGTTGCCCTGATCACACTCGTTCACTCATTCGGCCTTTCGTGGGCCTACCACAGAGCCAAAGGATCTACAAGAGACAGCCGGCTCTGTAGGACTCAATCCACAGGCACAGTGGAGAGAGTGAGCTTGTAAAGGCCACGTCACCTGCACTGAGCCAAGATAGTTCCTCAACTGATACATAGCGAGCTGAAAAGAATGGCATCTTGGCAAAATTTCAATTGGCTTGCTTACAGTGACATTTTTAACATGGGCCCTCACTTTCAGAACTGCGTAACCTACACATTAGTTTGGTAGTTGTTTAAGTTAGTAAAGTATTGTGATTAATAACTCTATGATAAGCCTACATGTTAAGGAGCTAATCAAAAATGGAAAATCAAATCAAATTAGTATATAAAGTAAATAATTCTTTTTAATGTGACATCATTTGACAATACAGGTTTGTGCCTAGAGTGGGTTGCTGATACTTTCAGTATATCAGCTATGACCAGTACCAGAATTGCACAGCATTTCATAACCACCCTTCCTAAATCTAATTAGCATGATTTGTGGACTGTTATATTCTGACACTTTATTCATCATTTTTACTCTTGAGATCAAAATCTGTGAAGTGTCACTCTGGCCTTTTTGGCCTAACACTTTAAATGGGCCATCATTTCTGTGCATTTCTCATTTCCTCATTGATCTGACCACATGTACAATCCATTCTGCCGCCATCCTGTATCTGTAATTAACTCTAATCAACTGGTGCTGGCCCTGCTTCTGTAGCCAGAGTTTCTGCACTTGAACAAATAACATTAAGACTTCTTGCAGAAAGCAACAAATTGGCTTAAGCACTCTAACTGAATCATTATTTCTGATTAGTATTGAATTTGAGGCCAGCACTTTCTCAGATGTTTACTATGATATGAAGCGATGTGATGCTTGATGGTAGACACTCAGGAACCATTGTTTGCGTCCAGGAGCTGACGGTGTGTAGATTTATCTTGAATTCGTTTCTTTTCTACTGTTGCCTTCTGTTCTTCATGGCCCATGTGTGTGTTTTTAACTCGGTGGCTGTGTTAGGGGTGCACAAGTGTGATCAGAGAAAAGCAACTACTGTTGAAATTCCTGTGTGCAACCTCTGCACTGAGCTTCAGTGCTATGCTAGTGAAATGAAACTGATGGGCTACCAGCCATTAACAACAAATCTGCTGTTCCACAGGATCCGTTCGTCTTTGAATCCAGCTGCCTTTTCAAAGTCGATGAGTTTGGCTTCTTTCTCACATGGAAAAGCGACGGAAAGGTACACTGATGACATTTCTCACTTGCACACGTTTGTTTACAATTCAGAAGTTCTGTTGCTGCACATATTAACTTGTATGCCCTCTTTATTTATATATACATATATATATATATATGTGTGTGTGTGTGTGTGTGTGTGTGTAAGTGTATATATATATATATATACATACAGTCAGGTCCATAAATATTGGGCATCGACACAATGTTAACATTTTTGGCTCTATACATCACCACAATGGATATCAAATGAAACAAACAAGATGTGC
>JBBKCR010000148.1:5410034-5420976 GCA_037577295.1 Ladigesia roloffi | reverse complement strand
TTTAAGTGGGAGAACTTGCATAATCGGTGGCTGACTAAATACTTTTTTTCCCCACTGTATATATATATATATATATATATGTGTATGTATGTATATATGTGTATATATATGTGTATATATGTGTATATATATGTATATGTGTGTATATATATATGTATATATATATGTATATGTATATGTGTATATGTTTTTTGTGGAATCAACAGTTCAGTTCTGTTTTCAATGTCATTGTTTTCTACATATTAATCAGCCTTTTAGTATTTGTGAAGACAGATGATAGAGTTTAATGTCATTGTTGTGCTTTTTTTTTCCCAGAACGATGAAATTGATCACTCCATGTTCACCTTCGATGTCTTCTATGCCCTTACTCAGAAAATATGCCCGCGCACAGATATCGAAGAACTCTTCAAAAAGATGTACGTTCAAACCTGAAGCAGAGTGTTTATGGTGATTTGTATAAACTCCAACTGCCAAGTAGAATTCTTGCCCTGCTGTGTGATGAACTGTGGTGATGTAAAATATTCAGCAATCATAGTTTGGTTTACAGTGATGGCTCGTATTGATGCTTGCGGTCGAACCCTAATGATCTCTGTATTTAGCATTAAAAGGCTATGCTAACAGGAACCTAACCTGCTTCAAATGTTCAACATTAACCTTTAATGTTTCAACTAACATGAAAAGAGGTTTAAGAACATCTGATACCAGTCTGAAAGCCACAATGTGCATACGAGGAGATACTTTATGATACCTAATCCGCTCTTCATTCTTTACCATTAATTATATTGTTCATTGTAATGTAACAGATTTCTTCTAATTAATTTCTTTGCAGCAATGGGGACAAAACTGATTATTTAACTGTAGACCAGTTAGTCAGCTTTCTGAATGAAGTAAGCTCTTTATCATTCATTAACTTCTCTGTGTGACTGCTTACCCAGCTTCCC
This sequence comes from Ladigesia roloffi, assembly GCA_037577295.1. NCBI lineage: Eukaryota > Metazoa > Chordata > Actinopteri > Characiformes > Alestidae > Ladigesia > Ladigesia roloffi. Next base: position 5,420,035 of record JBBKCR010000148.1, on the reverse strand, counting down.
TTGCGTCTGCATGCCCCGCTCCTTCATTTACCTCCCAGCCAATCCCGCTGTCCCGTCTTATGTAACCATGGCTACCATTAGGGTCGTGCTGGCCCACTGTTCCAGATGCTGCCATTCTTCTTGTTTGTTATGCGCATGTGTGTTTGTGTGCTCGCTGGCTGTGTGTGCATGTGCTTTCACGGTCATGCCGCCGCAAACGCACTGGTCCTTTTCCCCCTGAGTGTGGCTGAAATGAGTTACTCTAGATACGGGTCACTGCCAGCCTGTGTTGATGTCTGAGCAGTGCCATCTTGCTCGCTTTCATTGCTTCCTGCATTTAGAGTCTTGGATAAAGTGATGGTTTTGTCAAAAAATCAAATCTACAACACCCCCCCACCCCCCAAATGCAGTCTCTTAATTTGTTGAGTTTAAATAATAAACTTAGCTATATGGTGACATTCATTTCCATGAAATGAAACTAAAGTTTATTTGAATAGATTTGAAAAGCTGTGAAAATCAGCTTATGTCTATTTCTTACATAACACTGTGTACCACTACTTTAATGAGAAATATGACCATTAATTTCATTTTCTGCTGAATTTAACACGACAATAAAGCAATAAAATGTGCCTCATCTTTTGACGATTTATAATTGTTTTCCCTATTTTTCCTATTCTGGAAATGAAACCTTAATTGTACATTAAAAAGATGCCAAGGGTGTGTACTTATTTTCACATAGTAAACACAAAACACATAATTTGATCGATTGCGAATGATTTTCATAACTCTCTTTCTCTTTTTCTGTAACTGCTTAATCCCCACTAGGATCTGTGCAGTTGTAATTTAGCTATAATTTGTTACATTCCCTTTATAGTTCTAGTACAAGACTGAAGCAGGATACTAAATCAACATTTGGGGGTACGAGGAAAATTGTGTTTATGTGATTTTCTGACAAACGATCACTTTAAATGCTGGATTTGCTTTCTCCCTTCCAGCATCACCCAACTAGCTGTGTCTCTGTGCTTTGGCTAAGTACACCCCGCCTGGCAGTTTGGGTTAGAAAACTGCTAATAAATGCAGCTGTCCACGTAGATGTAGAATATTTATGATGTTCATGCAGTACCTTTTAAGGTTGTATTGTAGATGAGCTTAATGTTTCGTGAAGGCAGGTGATGATGATGATGTCTTGTCTTTGAGTTCATGCTTGAGAGGGCCATACTAATAAGATCTGGTCTCTGCTGTGTGCAGAATCAGCGGGACCCCCGGCTGAATGAGATTCTTTTTCCCTTCTACGATCCCAAACGTGTCATGCAGATCATCGAGAAGTATGAGAGAGTCGAGGACCTGAAGAAAAAAGGTGAATTTCTTTCAGAAGTGTCAGCCAGATAGCTCATGCTCTATTAGGGGTCTAAAAGAGATCCAAACACGGTCTAACATACAAGATGCTGCACCTTCACTCACTGAGCTGATTTAGTGATGATATGCTGCCACCTTGTGTTTGATTTAAAGCATTGCAAAAATGTGACCTGTATATAGTCTTAAAGTTTTAGAAAATGTGTTTACACAGTAACCCCCTCAGTTCAAGCACAGTCAGTCAGTCAAGACATCCTTGCTGTCCTCAGTTAGCTTTTTATTGTTCAGTCACATTACAATTCTAATGTTGTTAACTAGCACGGGGACTACTAGGTTAGGACCAAAGGGAGATGTATCACTACTGAGATTTATTAGCCACCACTATTGGAATAAACTCAGTAACATCTGGCTTCAGTTTACATATTGCAGTGTGTGTGAGTAGTGATATACGTAGATGATGATGATGATGACATCTTCAGGCGAGCTTCTTCTGACTATATGTCATGGTTCATTACCTAAGAACAAACCATCACCACAGAGTGCCTCAGTACTGATGCTTTTTCATTTCCCCTGGTCTTATTATTGCAGGCCGCATGTCCAGTGATGGTTTCTGCCGCTACTTGATGTCAGATGAGAATGCGCCTGTCTTTCTGGACCGCCTGGATTTGTGCCAGGACATGGACCAGCCACTGGCCCACTACTTCATCAGCTCATCGCACAACACATACCTGACAGGCAGACAGTTTGGAGGCAAATCCTCAGTGGAAATGTACCGGCAGGTGCTGCTCTCTGGATGCAGGTAAGCACTGTTGTGTTCTCTTATGTCTGTTTTTTATGCATTAATCTGTGGTTTAGTTCCAAAATATTGAGGTCTGTCACATGGCATAAAAATGGTAGCAGGGGAAAAATGAGGAGAAGCTCAACACAGACAAGCCTGTTCATTAGGAACACCTGCTTATTTCTTCTTCATCAGCTTTATTTAAAATATAGGTGCATTTGTGTTTTACTACTACAGTCATCTGTCTGTTTCTCCGCATGATTTGTTACCCCATTCATTAATGGTTAGGGCCCCAGAGGACCCCACCAGGGAGCAGGTATTACATGATTGGTGGATCATTGTCATGCAACAATGTTGTAGCACCACTCTGGAGACACGAACTGAGGGTGTCCCTAAAGAAAACCATAAATAAGCATGCTATGCTGTTCTTTAAGGCTAGGTACATCCCAAACTAGAACATTTAACAAAACTACCTGCTCACATTTCCCAGATAATCCAATTTACCAAAGATATAAATCTTACATTGTATTATGTATATGTTCATCAGTCCAACCCTTGCTAGAAATCCTTGGTAGTATAGAAACCTTAAATAGATCAAATTACATTTTCCCCCATTTTTGTGTATTTTAAAGATGTAAGAATAGTGATTCACTGAGGATTTATGTGAAATGCACCATTCTTCAAAATCTTACTAAACTCATATGATACCTTTTAATGCTTTTAAGTGGTTAAAAAAGCTGTGAGACGATTTACGAGCAATATAAGGGTATTAAAAAGAAACCAATGTTACTAAAGCAAAACATGTGTAGTAGCAGAAATGTAATTCAGTATTTATTTTCTAATCCCTATGTAACCTGTGTATGTACCTGTACCCAGATGTGTTGAACTGGATTGTTGGGATGGAAAGGGTGAGGATCAGGAGCCCATTATTACCCACGGGAAGGCCATGTGCACTGATATTCTCTTCAAAGTGAGCGTCTACAAAATGCACTTTCACACCCCACTCCTCACACATCCTCATTCTTTTACATTTTAATCATTTAGAAAAATGTCACCTTCAGAATTGCAGGGCAGCTTAATATTTTGAGGACATGGCATGGAATCAATTAGTGAAGATATTAAGGCATGACAGTTGAACCATAAAACAGTCAGTTTTAACTGAAATACTGAGACACAGCAATGCACATAATCAGATTACTTACTGTTTATCCAAACTCATTGCTGTAAATGAATAGAAAAAATCAGATTCAGCTTCAATAAATAAACAAAGGATAATGAAAGCTTGCATAATGAATCTACTGTTGCCTTTGTGTTTGTACAGGACGTAATCCAGGCCATTAAAGAGACAGCTTTTGTGACGTCTGAATATCCTGTTATTCTGTCATTTGAAAACCACTGCAGGTGAGATAAGCTTAGTGCCCTTCGACTGTGTAAACATCTTTTTTCTGTTTTTCATTTTTCTTAAAATGATAATGGCTCGATGCTTTAATTTGACATTGAGTTTACCTGAAGTTTGGCCACAAGACAAAGCCTTTTTTGACTATGTGACCCATAATGTGACTAATCGTGTTGTTTCAGTAAACCTCAGCAGTATAAGATGGCAAAGTACTGTGAGGACATTTTTGGAGACCTGTTGCTCAAACAACCACTTGAGGGCTTTCCAGTATGTGATCTTCTAACTCACCCATCACAAGTTCAGGAACAGCTTTATACATTCATGGAATGTTTATGTAACATTTAATTCCATCCTTTTTATTATTAGACCTGTTCGTAGTAACAGCACATTTGACCTGTTTACAGTGAAGTAGAATGACCAGGTTCATAATAAGGTAGCAGGAGATGTTGTCAACATTAATAATGCTGTAATATGTTTCTTATTTCCTGTTTAGATTGAGTCTGGTCGCCCCCTCCCTTCTCCAAATGACCTCAAAAGAAAAATACTTATAAAAAACAAACGCTTAAAACCTGAGGTTGAGCAGAGTACGTACCACCATCTTTTTGCATCTTGATGCTTGTAAAGCCAGTCTTTCCCTCTGATTGCATTAGATCTGGTGTGTTGGCTGAAATCTCTCTTCATCTGTTCTCTTGGACACACTTGAATCACTTCAAGATGTCTCTTGTGAAACTACTCCCACACTTTGTATCAAACCATATGTGTGTATTAATGTTATTGCCAGTCGCAAAAAAATGTAGCAAGTTGATTGACCTTGTTGTATTGTGTGTGTGTGTGTGTGTGCAGAGCAACTGGAGTCATTTAAGAGGCACATGGAGGCAGGAGAGATGAGTGTGCAAGCAGGAGAAGACGAGAATGAAGAAGACATGGACAATGGTCAGCTATTGGTCTTAAATTCATCTGTCTATCACTCTGTGCATCACACAGCTAAACTCCATTTTCTCAGTGAAGTGAAGAATGAAGTATACATTAAAGGATGCTACTGTATATAGTTCTTTAACCTGATTTTCCTCTGGGCTTTATGCTTTTTTATTTCATAAATATATCATCATTTTAACACTGTAAATAAGATTGATTTCACCCCTTATGGTCTCAGGGGCCAGACATGATCTCTGTTATCTTGGTATGATCTCAGTAATCAGTAAAGATCTGTGGGAGTATAGAATTCATAGGATAGAAACACAACCTCTTTAACCCTTTAAAACATAGGTTAAAACTAGACGTTTCCAAACTTTTTGGCCAAATTGGGTAAAATGAAGATGCCCGAAGGCCAGTAGTTCCTTCTGACATTATTTTAACCACAAAAGTTACATGAAAATACACATTTTTCTGAAACAATTTGCATCGTTACCATTACCTTTATTTTTAAAATGGCAGTGTAACTAAATATAAGCCAATCAGGCAATCATAAACAACTCTGAAAACACCATTTTGCCTTTACTTTTTATTCATCGTGGTTGTAAATATGGTCACTGTCAGAAACCTGCCATATCCCTAATGAGCCAAAAATACCCTGCAACAAATCTGCAGAAACAATCCCTTTAGATTAATCATGATTGTGATATCCCAACATTGAACATGTTTAAAAATGGTACCTGTCAGAAACAAAACCTGGTACCTCGCTAGAAAGTTTCAGGAAAAGGACGTGTTGTCCATATACTGAAACAAACCTGCAGAAACACATGGATTCAAAATTTCTGTCACTATGACAGATTTCTGTCCACAGAAGTCAATTGTGAGAGGTGGTATGAGCCCACGACATGGAGCTTTGCGTAAAAAAAAAATTAATCCGTCACATGATTTTTTTTTTGTTTGTTTGTTATGTTTTAATTCTTGAGAAACATGAGTACTTTTAAATTAATCGTGGTTGTGATGTGACAGCATTGAACATGTACCAGTATCTCCATTATCTCCATATGTAAGTGTAATACTGGTTATTAATTAAGTGTTCTTGACTTTCTATGTTTATTAGGTCATGTGCAATGGTCTGTCATTAAATGTAGATATTCTATTCAATTCAATTTTATTTATATAGTTCTTTTTACGACCAGGTTGTCACAAAGCAGCTTTACAGAGTCCAGGTTTAAACCCCTAGTGCCTAGTAAGTGCCTAGTAAGCCTAAGGGAGACAGAGGTGAGGAAGAACACCCTCAGCTGGAGGAAGAAACCTCAGGAGGGACCAAGAATCAAAAGGGGAACCCCTCAGGTTTACCCAGACAAAATGAACGTTAATCTTTATGGGGATAAATAACAAGAGAGGGCTTTAATACAGTGTAAATAGAAGCTAACACAACATTTTGTTCTGATAGTAACAATATTTACAAAGTACAGACCAGTTAGACCAGTGTTTTCTGAAAAACATACCACTCATACCACTAACATATCACCCTGTTGTAAGGATGATGAGAAAATGTGTCCTGCTTCTGGGACAGCAGTTCTGCTTGGTTAATTTTGTCTACTGATTCCGCAATTAAAAAATAATAATTGATGATTACTGTTATGTTCAGTCTGAACCACATCTTTTTTTAACAGCTGATGGCAAGGAAGTCAACTCAGAGGTGAAATCCCGCAACACGTCAGAGGAGCCCAGTGAACAAGATACACTGGAAAACAGCATCAAGAAGGACAAGGTGTGCCTTTCTATATCCTCCATACACAACAGCACAGTAAGGGCCTAGTGCTAATGTACAAGGTGTAATAGAACAATTGATGGCCTCTGTTAACTTCACTGGCTCTCTGTTAAATACTGTGTTGGTTTCAAAATATTGCTTTTAACATTTAAAGCTCTTTCTGACCTGGCACCTTCATTTCTGTCTGATCTGCTGCAAATCTGTTCATTCATTTGTACTCTTGTGGTCTTAAGCAGTGTTGCTCCCCATCTTTGGAACTCTCTCATCTGGATATTCGCAGCACTGATGCATTCCAGACTTAAATCCAGATTTAAAACTCATCTTTGCAAACTGTCAACATTCCCTTTGATTTTGTTTGATATATTTTGTTTGTGTTTTGTCTGGTTTTCTGCTTTTATTCATAAATGTTATTTATTCTTGTTTTGGTTTGCTTTTTTTTCATTTTTGTAAGGTGACATTGAGTGCCTTGAAAGGCACCTTTAAATGAAATGTATTATTATTATTTACGTTATTATTAACAGATTTGAGTTCTGTTTGACGTCTTAATTTCAGATTCCTGACGACGAGATCACAGAGATTTCCGAGGCAACAGAAGCAGATGCGACTGACGTGTCGGAGGCTTCGGATCTCGATAACAAAAAGAAGGTCCAGTACTTTCAACATATACATTACTGGAGAATGGAAAACTGTTGTTTTGGTAAAACATTCAAGTATGGGTGAACTTGTTTGGCTGCTGTGTGGAGAAATAGTGGAAGCATTATGCTTGTGTTCTTCTTTAGGCTGTGGATTCTTCTGAGGATGCCGATGCAGAGCAACAGCTAATTGCCTCATATAAGTATGAAGGAGCCACCACTAACATCCACCCCATCCTTTCTGCCATGGTCAACTATGCCCAGCCAGTCAAGTTCCAGAGCTTTGACATTGCAGAGGGTACAGTATAATACAGGAATATACTGTGAATTTGAACAGAGTCTGGTAATAGTTTAAACATAATGACTGTCAGACTTCATGTTTATAATAACACATTTTCTCTGTTGTTTTTTTTTTTTCATTTCAGAGAAAAATATCCATCACAACATGTCATCCTTCAATGAGTCTGTTGGCTTAGGTTACTTAAAAACCAATGCCATTGAATTTGTAAAGTATCCTTTTGCATGATTGGATCAGGTTATTTCTGAAACTGATATGCAATTGTTTGGGAATATTTTTGGAGAAACTGGCAGCGTTTAAGACTTTTTAACATGTAATTAGGCTGCAGAATTTGGCCAGGTGGTGTCACTGTTGTTCAGAAATAGGGGACACTTTTCTTAATTAAATTAACTGCAAGGAAAGTACAGGGAGAGTGGGTGGACAACAAAGTGATGAGATCCATTGCACCCATTTATACGATCAGTTCTTCATCATTAGAGCCTGCAAGTCCTTTTCCCTTTGAGGAAAGTCAAATAAGCTATTTCATCCCTACTTTTAAAACCCACAGGTGACTTTGCTCTTTTATAAACTGACTCCTGTAGCTCTGCCAGAGCTGCCAAGTCCCTCTCTTGAGAATGCAGCTTGGACCCCTGCTGTCGCAAGTTATAAATAACTATGTTGCCCATTTGCATGCCCCTCCCTGTGTGCCTTTTCCTCATCGGCCAACGCGCAGCTACAACAAGCGGCAGATGAGCCGGATCTACCCCAAAGGAGGCCGCGTGGACTCCAGTAATTACATGCCTCAGATCTTCTGGAACGCTGGCTGCCAGATGGTGTCTCTGAACTTCCAGACCCCAGGTACAGCTCTGCCCTGGGGCACTGCCGGAGCCACGGCAACCCGGACACTGAATAAGCACAACATAAACATGTCTGACACAGGATTAAGCACATCATGCACATATATATTTAAGATGTGAGGACTATAAGTACAATATCACACGCATTTATGTTTACAGTGTGTGTTCCAGTGAAACATGGCCCAGTATAAAACACTCTTCATTTGTACTTTCTCGCTTATATTCAGGAGGAAAATTTTATAAAAATGAGCTGATGAGCTCTTTAGGATATATATCACGACATAGATGAATGATTAGTGTCCTGAAACCTTTTCATAAAACCATGTGAGCACATTATTAGTGGGGATTCTATTATTATAACTTTCTGCCAGACTTTTGAGCATTAACTAATTCCACATTTTACGAGAAACTAACAGTAATTCACACTGTGGGTAAAAATATCCCACTTTTACAGTAATGATACAATAATGATACAAAATTATCAACACCAGATTAATGACCATATCTTCCATATATCAAGACTGTAACATCCACTACAGACACTGTAGCAGCTGTTTAGTCACATACTAGTAACTGGTTAACAACCTAAAATCACGCTACTGACCGCAGGAACACCATAGCCAGTTACGTATTGGCAGCTCCCAAGTAACAAACTGGAAATCACATAAGAGCCTGTAGAAACATGATAGTAATATTCTAGCAACAGTTTAGCAACCACCAGAGATACCATAGAAGATAAAACTACCTCTTACACTGTGCAGTCACTCTAGTCTTTGCAGTGAATTATTTAGTTATTTATTAAAATTGCTTCTAAATGTAGTTAATCCACCATCATTCACTTTGGCTTCATTTCCATTTCACTTATTTCAAGTGTGTTGTATATATACAAGTGCAGAATTTTTAAATGATTTTATCATAAAAATCCAGGGCACAAAAGTCACATGCTGCATTGTAAGGCAGAATCAGAGCCCTGGGATAGAATAGGCCGACTGTTCATCACTCCTCTGAAAGCTCCTGCAACTGTGAAGATAGCAATACAAATAAGCTAAGAATGTCCTCACTCTGACTGCGAGGCTAAATACACAATCCAATGCATGTCAAATGGCAACATGCATACACACACACACTTATCCACAAAGGAGCATGTTGTTTAACAGATGCTGCTCTGTTGCTCCCGGCGCTAAGCTCAGAACATATGGCTCCTGTGAAGTTGCTCCACGGTGAACTGGCAAGATAGTCAGGGAAAGAAAGGGTGAACATGAGAAACAGGAGAAATGTGGGCTTTTTATACCCACAACAACAAGCACCATCCTCTTTTACCAATGATTATCAGGCAGACCCGTTCACGTGATCTCAGTAATACTTTATCTCTGCATTACTCAGTTGTTGGTGGTGAAATATACATTCTGAAACAGCACACTTCGTTAGTACTGTCCAAGCATAATATGGGCAGTGTTGTGTTAAAGCAATAGTTCATCCAAAAGTGAAAATTTGATGTTTATTTGCTTACCCCCCAGGGCATCCAAGTGGAAGGTGACTTTGTTTCCTCAGCAGAACACAAACGCAGATTTTTAGCTTTAGCCGTAGCAGTCTTTTAGTCATTTAATGGAAGTGGATGGGAGTCAGACCTTTCAAAGTAAAAAAAACCATGCACAGACAAATCCAAATTACACCTTGTGGCTCGTGACGACACATTGTTACCTTAAGACACAAAACGATAATTTTTTGTGAGAAACTGAACAGTATTTATATCATTTTTTACTTCTGAAAGATGACTGTCTCGAGCTAGGATACACAAACGCCGGAATCTCCGCGCTCTGTGTAAACAACGAGTGACATATTCACGCAACCGATCACTTACGCCGTTTGCGTAACCTACACCAACGCGCATACACAGGGGGCTCGAGACGGTTCTCTTTCAGAGGTCAAAAATTATATAAATACTGTTCAGTTTCTCACAAAAATTGATCGTTTCATGTCTTAAGACATCAATGTGTTGTCACGAGCCACAGGGTGTAATCTGGACTTGTCTGTGCATGTTTT
>JBBKCR010000148.1:5381861-5392457 GCA_037577295.1 Ladigesia roloffi | reverse complement strand
TCCTTACTTTCCTGGAAATTAAGGTAAAAATTAAGGTTATATTAAGGGGTAAAATTAAGGGGTTTGGTTTCGTAGTGGATCTAACTGAATTTGGAAGTGAATGCTTTGCATTGTTTGAATTCATTCACACAGACAGAGCAAAGAAATGAAAGCAAACCAGGCCAAGACGTCCATGGAGAACAGTAAGGCCATCAGTCAGGACAAGAGCATCAAAAACAAGGCCGAAAGAGAGAGGTACATCGACCTTTTCCAGACTTTCCTGCAATAAATGACATTTATGACAGCAGTTATTTCATTCAATTGCCAAGAAGGCCATATAATAGCTGCTTGTTTGTTTTACAGGAGGGTACGGGAGTTGAATAGCAGTAACACAAAAAAGTTCCTTGAGGAGCGAAAAAGGGTCAGTGATCTGTTGTTACTTCTGAAATATTTTATCATAAACATTTAAAGAGCTGCATGTGAATAATGGCAAAGTAGAAATGATATAATGTTGATATTGAGGATGACAGTGAAACAACACTAAAAACAATTGTTTTTAAGTGAACTGTGAATTTGTTTCTGACCTCACAGTTGGCTATGAAGCACTCAAAAGAGATGGAGCAGTTACAGAAATCACAACGTGAGCAGTTGGAAAAACTGGAGAAGTTCAATGAGCAGGTAAGTGCTCAGGCAGATCTAACCCAGATCCCTGTATATTAGGTTTTCACTACAGTGGGACCACCAAGATAGATTGAGGGGGAGGGTGGACTGCAGGGTGTAGAATTTAACCCCTTTCATTGTTTGTTTTCCTTTGATTTCTGTGTGTCTTCCATTACTCACACGTTGTACATGTATTCACTGAACCCATCTGTTTACATTTGATTTGCTTTTTTTGCACAGCTTTTGAAATCACATCATGCAAACTCTCAATGTCAAGGTAGGCTTACTCATTCCCCCATTCTGCTACTCTCGTCTTTCTCTGTCCTCTCAGTCTTTGTTGTATATCTTATACAAAAGGTCTTGTTTAATTCTGTATAGTAATGTTTATGAGGGACACCACATGGCACTTTATTGTGTTTTCTCTATTCAGACACACTGAAATCTCTGAATAGTTTATGTACTGAAACAGGCATGTTGAAGCAGAATAAAGTGTACAATGTAGGACTGGGACTTGGAACCCTGACTCAACTCAAGACGATTCCCATGGGTCTGTAGTATATTTTTAAAGCCTTGGTGCGTTTAGAGCTGGGTTGCCTTCGAAGTCATTGGTAGCATCTACTTAAATCCATATTCTGCACATTTAGAGACTGCAACACTTCATTGGACAGTACTATATTATAAACATGGGAGGCTTAAACTTAATTTCACTGGACAAAATATCTCCAGATGAACCCAAATATTTGGTCCTTCTGTACTTAGGTAAAAGTACTTCGCAGTGTTAGGTAAAAGTACTTCGCAGTGTTAGAAGAAAGGGAACTACATTCAACATTGCCAGGCACTGGTGTGCCAGCATGAGTCATTCACAACCCTGACTCATACAGTATTACTAAGCAAAAAACTAACAGGGTTTCTCAGCAGCCCAAATGTTATCAGGGAAAAAGCTTATCTGTCTGAAATGCTTATTCCTGTTGTTTGAGGGTTCATCGATTACGAATTTTGAAGAGTTTTGAGTCGGAAATGTGTCTAAATGAGCTTTGTGTAAGAAATGATTAAGCAAAATCTAAGCTGTGTTTTTGGGTGTGTGCACCAAGAATGACCTTAGTGACTGTAAGCTTTGCTTAAAAGCTTAAGGTGTGTCTGTGTGACCATTTCAGGCCAAGGACATGCAGCAGATGGTGAAGCTGGAGGCGGAGATGGACCGCAGACCAGCCACAGTGGTGTAACTGCACCATCCGTCAACTAAGAAGTAGAGAGAGAGAGACTCCTTTCTGTACTCCACCACTCAAATCTTTTCGTCTAGAAACTCTCAAGCAACCCTCCTGCTCCTCTTTGTCCTCTCTGAATCCTTAGGAGTTCCATCAAGCATGGAGCCAAAACTATTTCCCCACTCCAACCCTTATATCCTTCGATGTCCCACCACTTGCTGACCCATCTGCCTCTTTCTCAGCCCCTCCCCTTTCCCACATCCAACCAATCCTTGACATCGACCTCTGTCTGTAGTCCGCCCTCACTGCTGGAGCTGGGTGACAGTGACCACGTCCTTCTGGAGCAACCAGGCCTTTGGTGGTACAGACACACCTGGCATTGTTTTCCTGCCGCTGTCGTAATAACATCACGTTCTGCGGACACTCTGTACTTCCCGCAGCCCACGTCGGCCATCAGCTCCACTCCAATCTCCCGCTGCAGTGGCCCGAGACGGACGAAACTCGAAGTGTTCTTTATAAACCTTTTAACTTCTGTCTCAGTGGTACTAGTTTATAGTAGCGGCACCAGGCAAATAGTGGCATAACTGAAGAAAAACAAAAGTTTGTTTGTTTTAAGTGAGCACAACTTTGCGAATGATACGCTACACAAAAAGTTGAGTAAAATATTCTGAGCACTTTAAAAATGGTAGGCTGTCAAATGATTATTTTGAAACCTGTAGCAGTGCACTTGGTTTTTCCCTGTGGTAAGAATGTACAGTCGAATGTCAAAAACACTGTATCGAGGGTGGTGAACGTCCGGTGTGAATGAAACCAAACATAATCGTCAGTGTAGTCCTTACACTGCTGTTGGTTTTTTTTTCCAAACAAAATGTGTTGTTCGCTTGCTTATTTTTTAAAGCCGTAGCTGAAATTAATCAACTGTTTTACCCAAAATAGTCATTTGAATTCGTCATGAGCTTTGGCAAGTGTTGTTTTTTTTGTTTTGTTTTGTTTTTTGTACGTTTTTTATTTTGGAAATGGCACTATGATTATTTTGTGTTTGCATATATTTACTGTACACTGTTCTGTACCTGCTGTTACACTGTTTGTGTGTTCACCTGTTTCAAAGGTGTTGACATTCCACATTGATGAACCCAAACCAAATAGCGTTCAGAGAAGTGTGTGAAAAAAATCTATAGGTTTATGCCGCTGCTGGCAATTTAGTTCGATTTCTCACAATCATGCATTGGCTCCTTGTATTCAACAATCAAAAAATATCCCCAAAACCTATGGGGCTTTGATTAAACAATCATTTAAATGAGTGCAATGAAGATTTTAAGGGGGTTAAAGGACTTGGTGCTTTAGTCTCACACTTTTCATTTTTGACGTTCAGTTTTATCCCAGAGACTTTTTGTTTTGCTTGAAGAGAATAAGACAAACAGGCAGCTCCTCTTGTGGGTTTTAAAACAGTCAACACACCCGTCTTCATTTATAGAAACGTAAAAATATTTGTATTCCTTTTTTTATGGATAACTCATTAAGTTTTTTTGTTCTCCTCTTACTAAATGATGTCTCCTGTCAAAACCTACTAGATAATAAAGAAAGAGTATATTGTATATACTGGAATGTATGTAGTTAATTTAACCAAAAGGTTGAACGGTATGCTTATTCTACAAGGGCTCTGGGACAGTGTGTACATGTTTGTAATGGGAATGCCACTTATCAACCACTAAGTTATTTTCTTTCCTAATTTGTATTTTTCTTCTTTTTTCAGTCCTTGATATCGACTGGTATTTGTATTATGCTTTCACCACATATCTACTATGGAATAATAAGCAAAGTGCTTTTAAACTTAAATCCATTGCTTACAAATGTGCCACTCGATGTCTGGTAGGATGTTTAAATTATTTTACAAATGGAAAATGCCAAAATAAGGGTTTATTTATATACAAATATATATAAATATATAAATATATAAATATACATATATTATTAAATATAGTGTGTAGTTTAAGACTATATTTCGTTAGTTAGAGGCTTTTTGCACTAGCTGAATGTTGCGCGACTTTAATGTAGACTTTTTGCTATATAGTTTGCAGAAAGAGCAGATTATTTTTGCAGAACAATGTTGCTTTGAAATTCGTCTGTTTGTATGTTTTGGGTTTTTTTCTGAGCTAACTGCAGCTAGTCAATGGACCATTCTGTGAGTGTTTTTGTATTTATATTGTATTTGTCAAACTAAAATACTAAAAATACTGTTGTTATCCTGCTACTTTAATACCGTTTTATAGTATGTGTACCAATAAACTATCCAGGTGTTAAATGAGACCTTCTTTGTGACATCTTGTTGTCTTCTATTTTAGAATGAAATATGAAACTTATTATGGTTTGTGAAGGCACTTACTTGCAATGTGGTAATCATGAACTTACACGATGAACGGTACATTTATGTTGCATGGGGTTAAAAATGGGTCAAGAAGTGACAATCAAGAAAAAATGTATTGTTTCTTAAATTAATAAAGTAGAAGTAAAAGCCCAACCTGTATAAATTTAAAAAGTCTTGGTTTCACTGTAGAGCTCTTAGTACACATGTATCCATCAGCATAAGGTGAAGTCTGTTAGGTGCTCTATTTCTCTTGTCCCTTTACCCTAAGATAAATGCAAAAACTTGAAAAAATAAGGTTTGTTTGGCCAGTCTTAAAGGAAAATAGTAAAAAGTAAAACTAGTATCACTTGAAAATACAAATGGCAGCGTAAATAACGACAAAACTTGATAAACGTTTTCCAGTTAATAAACACCGCAATTCTCATCATGCAGTCGGTGCTGTTTCTGAAGTACCTTTGATAATTACCCCATTAATGACTCCATTTACAAACATCAAAGTCTGCTAATCATGTTTAGGTTGTCGTGGCAACTTCAGAGCCGAGGCATAAAAAAGCCAGGAGCGTCAGGTGAGAGGATTGCCCGCCCAGGTCCTCAGCTCTGTGTGTTCCTTTCCAGTGTTCACAGCAAGCTGAGAGTCCATTGCAACACCATGCTGAAGCTTTCAGAGAAGACGGACTCAGCGACAGACACTAAAATCCTTCTGGATGCTATCTCCAAGGACAAGATCCACCTGGCCAGATTCATCCTTGATGCTCTGGATGGAAAAATTGTCGACTCAAAGACTGAGGGTGCTCACACTCCTCTCATCTCTTCAGTGTTCCTCCCGGACTCACATGCCAGGTCCAAGTTCATGAACCTTCTGATGCAAAGGGGTGCTAATGTGAACCAACAGGATGAAAGCGGGCGCACGGCACTAAGCTACGCCTGTGAGAAGGGCTACCTGGATGCCGTGAAAATGCTGGTTAGAAACAATGCTGACCCTGAAATGACTGACAAGTGGGGCAACACAGCTCTGATGTATGGTGCCGCTGCCGGCCATTCCATGGTCGTGGAATTCTTGGTCAAGGCTTTCAAGAGGCTAGGCCTTCAAATAGACCGTCCAAACAAGGTGGGTAACTCTGCAGTGGAGGTGGCTAAGTACCTTGGCCACACAGAATGTCTTTCTGCGCTCATGTGCAGCTCCAGAAAGGCATACGACTATAAGAAAATGCTGTGTGACAGATCTGAAAGTACCAGCAGAGAGGAGGAAAGCAAGGAGCCGCAAAAGGGCGAAACTTCTGAACAAATGAACCAACTAGGCCTGCGCAACAAAAGCTTGGCCACAGATGGGATGAAGCTCCAGATTAGTTCTGTCCCAAAGAGGTCCCTCATTTTATGGAGCAAAATGAATTCGATGGACTCCATTGAGGAGCTGGAGAAGGAAAGCGACAGTTTGCCACCGTCTCCACGGGGCCTCTTATTCTCTAGTGTCCTCACTCCAAAACCCCCTCAGAGGTCCCGAGTCATTCTCACTCCAAAGCAAGGAGTTGACATTTGCACAAGTGAACTGCCTCCGGTGTCCAGGGGAGCAGAACAGGGCCCTTCAGGCTTATGTTCTACAAGAGGGGCCAAGGACATGTCTGGTAGCTTGGCTATCTCAGCAGCAACAACCTGTCCCCAATCAGGTCCACTTGGTATCCTGATGACTCCCATTGGGAAGGCTAACAAGAAGGAATGTGATGGGAATAGTACCTGCAATGCTGGAGTATGGCGATTTGATGACAGTTACTACCGGAAACGATGCAGTCTCCCCACGAGTGCCCTGGGTCCAGCGCGCCCAGAGTATGCAATGAAGCCAATTCGCAAGAGCAAGATCAGTCTGAATTCAACTAAGACGGAAGTTCGGGACATCCCAATATCCTCACAAAAACGCACCCCTGCAATTTCTGTCCTGGGCAGCAAATTGCTAAGGCGTTTCACATTCCCGGAGCTGAAGAAGAACGGGAAAGAGGTAATTCATGGGAGTGGTGGGACACGGGATCCACACGGACACCAAGATTGTGGGATAGGGGTGCTGGATGGGATGGGAATGCCTAGGTCACAGAGCTTTCCCCTGGAGCAGAAGCACCCCCAGGTGGGTAGCAAGCCAAGTGTGGACAGTATCAGTGCTGTCAAGTGCGAGTTTGACTTTCAGCCCAAAGTGGCAACAGCCACCTCAAGCCAGTGAGGGCAGGTTCCAATTTGAAGATGAAGAACGACAGAGAGCAAGGACTGAACATGCAGGACACAGGTATTCTGGCATATCAGTGAATAGGAAACTTGTTTTTTTTTTTTTAGTTGATGTTAACTAGTAAATTATGTTTTATTATGTTTATGTTTTATATTCATTAAAAGTAGGTAGTCTCTTAAAATTATTAAATATAGTTTAATTAAATTATATTACTTTTATTGAATGATAAATAATCTAAAAAGTTATGCTAAAATCTAGCTAAAAAACAAGCTGACAACAGCATTCTCCTGTAAAGACACTTACAATGGAAATTCACATATGTTTGCACAAAGTAATTTTTTTAAATAATCTTTTTAAATTTGACCTATTCGTGATATGCTGAAAGGTTCATTTTTAAACATATTCAAAGTTTGCCGTCAACTGATGTTTATTCAGTAATCGTTTAACAATCGTTCAGTAACTTGAAACTAACATGTTTTAAATTTAAATTATTCAATGTTTACATTAATTCCACATGCATTAAATATTACAATTGCAATATTATTGCTAGAAGAGAGTAAATGGAAGTCAGTAATTGTGTTGATTAATTTAATTCATGCAAAACCAAGGTGATAATGTGAATCAAATAAATGCAAAGCAGGGTAGAATGAAGTACTGTAAACAACAACAAGTTGTTAAGATGTTTATCTTAGTATTTCAAGTTTTGGAAGAAAATATATCCAGATAATCTATTTACACTAATGACACTAAATAGAGAAAAGTTGTGTCTCATAATATGGGCCATCCTGGATGTTAATATTACTCAGTAATATTTGGATTACTGTTGCTTTTTTAAAGGATGAACTGATTTTTGCTCATTTGTTTGATAGTTTATCGTATTTAAAAATAAGGGAATCCTTTAAATCAGGTAAGAGTTTACATCCCATAGCCAGTTTCTTTCTTTTATGTTTTTTTACAAATGTGTAAAATAGTACTTTAAGTTTACTTGATTTAAATGAACATACACCAACACTGTTATTGTCTTTCATTTACTCTCTTTCAGCAGTAATTAACCTGATATGATGTATTTTAATCTTATATAACTAATGTAAACACAACTGATGCTAAAGACATTCATAAAAGTATTTTTTAAAGGAAGATTTCCCCTAACAGTCTCTGTTCCTGATATTCCATAATACCTGAATCTGACGTTCTGTGCAAAAAGAAATGATGTAATACTAATTACAAATGATTGTAATATTTATTTATAGTCTCTATATTAGATACTTCATGTCATGTGATATTAATCTCTCTTTCGATAATAGTTAGCATCCCATTGCTAGTCAAAAAGTTTCTTTCTTTCATGCTTTTTTACAAAATTGAATGTACTTGATTTAAATGATTTTACACACACCAACACTGTTATTGCCTTTATTTACTCTCTTTCAGCATTAATTATACAGATTTGATGTATTTTATTCATATAGAGCTAATGTAAACACAACTGATGCAAAAGTCATTTCAAAACAGTGTTATTTAGGGTAGATGTTACCTAACAATCTGATAGTCCATAATACCCGAATCCACCTTATTGTGCAAAAAGAAATCATTGTAAATGCAAATGATTGTAATTTTTTTCTACACTCTATATTTAGTTGCTTTATATCTTGTGACTATTAAACACTACATTTATTAAACGTATTAATGGGAATACACCAATGGGAATATAGAGCTCAGATTTGTTTTTGTTATTGTAATATGCTGAGGTGAGGGTCTCAACCAGATAATGTGTTGAGTGAGAGACAAATAAACAACATGACATCTCTAAAGGTGAGTAGAAGATCTTCAGTTATAAGTACTATATATTTAATGTTAAAGGATACTGAAATATGTATTAAAACTTTATCAGATAACATTTTAATCCTGTTTAAACATCTCAGCTATATATGCATGCATGTTCCACACAGATGGTATTAACTAGCAAAAATAACTTCTCACGTCCTCTAAAATAACTTATCACGTCCTATATTGTAATATACATAATATGGTCAAAAGTATTGGGGCACCTGGCAATGACCCAAACAGTGAGTTCAATGGCATTGTATTCAATCACATATTAATATAGAGTTGGTCCCCCTTTGCAGCTATAACAGCTTCCACTCCTCTCGTGCCTATTCATTCTGGAGAGTTTAGAAGAGTTTATATAGAGGATAAGCACTGCTTTTGGATGCAAAGTCTTCATTCACAATGTCTGTTCCATTTCATCCCAAAGGTGTTGGGGTCAGTCAAGTTCATCCACATCGAACACATCCAACCAAGTCTTTATGGAGCTCGCTATGCGCAATGGGGTACAGTCTTGCTGGCATAGAAAAGCTTCTTCCTCAAACTGGATCCTCAAAGTTGGAGGGATAGTGTTTTCCAAAATACTTTGGTAATGTGCAAAATCTCTTTCTTCCCTGGAAGTAAAGGAGCCACCTCCAGTTAAGAGGTGTGTCCCAGTACTTTTGTCCATATAGTGTATATGACAATCTAATTTTGAGGGGATGACGTGTAACAGGAACGGTGTGACCTATTGAAGAGCTGCTTTGGCACAGATACTTTATTGATAATTGTATACCTTCATGAAAAAACATTTATAAAGTTATTACTACATTTTGCACAAACGGCAGTTGAGTGTACATCAATGGTTTTCTTTGTCTGTTTTTTCACTCTCAAACATGGAGTGAAGTTAGATAGTCTAGATAGACTAAATTAGCATTAGCGGTAATAATTCAACATATTAATAACAGTTAAAAGTTAAATGTATGATTTTTATTTTCTAATTATTCAAATTGTTCTAATTTTGTTATCTAAGCACAGTTTAATGGGTCTGTAGCTTATTCGGATGTTGATCATAAATAATGGAAAATAATGGAAAAAAGGATTTTAAGATTCTAAGCTGTTTGATGACAGCAAATTACGCTCATCGGTAAATTTACCATAACTTTTGAGCGATAAATGGTATCAGTTAAGATTGTTTTTTTCAGTAGCTTACAAACTCTATAACATTTCATACAACCCAAGTTATTCTGGCACAGAAGTGGGTTAAACGTTAAGTTTTAAGGAATAAAATGATATTTTAATGAATTTCTTGTTTATATTTAAAGGGGATTTAAAAAAAGTCTGGATCATCTCAGTCCTATATAAACTTTTTTTTTTTACTTCATTTAAAATACCTGACTCTCATTCTTTTAAAAATTATTTGCCTATTTTTTATTTGATATTCTTCATAATCACACACTATTTTCTTTTCTGTGTCAGAATGCATTAGTGAAAAATTGCATATTTTGCCCAGGATAATTCAATTCAGAAACTTCCAAATACACTCTAATATATCTGAATGTTAGTAGACACATATTTTCTGAAATCACTGGTGTTAAAATGAAGTTTATCCTATTTGCTGCACCAACAGCCTCTGCTATTCTGGGTAGACTTTACACCAGATGTCAGAACTTTACTGTGATGATTTGATTGTATTTAACCACAAGAGCAGTAGTGTGGTCAGGGCCTGATGTTGGATAATTCGTTCTGGATCACAAATGTCACTCCAACTCTTCCCAAATGTGCTGGATGTAGTTCCATCACTCCAGACATGGAAGGTTCACTGCTCCACAGCCTAATGCTTGGGGCTTTATGCCCCTCTAGCTGACAGCTGGCATTGGGCATGAGTGGCCTTATGCTCACGTGCCCCTGCACCAGATCATCCTGTTTTATCAGCAGTGCTTTTTTGTGACGATTACACAGGTTGTGTGCATTTAAACACCCATTTCAGCAGTGGGTCAGAAAGGTATTCTGATAGTTTAGGACATACAGGACTTAGTGTATTTTTGAGTGCAAAATCATTTGAGAATCCAAAAGCACCAAAGCACACCTCTGCTAGTCTGTTTCCCTTTTTCCACACACTGGACTTGTTTAGGGGTCAGGGCTGAACTTCAGGTCAGTCCAGAGCTGCTCTTTACACTACACACGCAGTGATATGTGAACTCCATTAGCCTTTCAGCACCTTCTGCAGAGAAAAGGGAGTGTTTTATCAGAGAGTAGTATGTGCGTAAGAGAGAGAGAGAGAGAGAGAGAGAGAGAGAAGGAGAGAGAGAGAGAGAGGGAGAGAGAGAGAGAGAGAGAGAGAGAGAGAGAGAGAGAGAGAGAGAGAGAGAGAGAGA
>JBBKCR010000148.1:5361380-5381761 GCA_037577295.1 Ladigesia roloffi | reverse complement strand
TTCACACACCTCACACACGCGCGCGTTTCTCTCTGTGTGTGTGTGTGTGTGTGAGAGAGAGAGAGAGAGAGAGAGAGAGAGAGAGTTTATGCTCGAGAAGGGGAAAGAGAGGGAGAGCACCATGGACAGCGCGGTGGCCCTCTGCGTGCTGGGTGAGTAAAAAGCGGGAGCGCGCGCACACACACACGCAAGTACAGAGTCACTGTTCTTAGCGGTGCATCAAAATACACACCAAAACGCAAAACATAGAAACACAAATATATATATAAATACAGGCTTGACAAACAGCTTACACACGAAACTCATCACGGCATATGTTGGACAAGAAAGAGAGAAAGAGAAAAAGGAAGCAGGAAATAAAGAAAGAAAGAGAGGAAAATGAACGAACGAAAAAAGTCACGGAGATGAGTTATGAGAGAGAAAAGGGAGGAGAAGGAAAGAAAGAACGATTAACGAAGGAGAAAGTATAGAGAGAAGATTTACTGTTCTTACCGGTGCATTAAAACACACACACACTAACACACACATACATACACAAACACATATATATTTACAAAACATCATGCAAAACAGCATACACACTTAACTCTGTAAGCCATGTATTGGACAAAAAAGAAACGAAAGACAGAAGTAATTAAATATCCAAAGAAAGAAAGAAAGAAAGACATAATGAAGAGGAAAGAGAGAAGGATGAAAAGAAAACGAACCAGAAAGCACAGACAGTAGCGGGACTGCTCTTACCGGTGCATTAAAACACGCACACGCACGCACGCGCACACACACATACACACACACACACACCTACACGAAAAATATCATACACACTAAACTCTTCAGTGTGGAATATCACATCATTTCAGTAGGCTCTAAAAGTGATAGCGTGTTAGAAGAGTAAAAATAATTAAAAAGGAAAGAAATAAGAAAGAAAGATGAGTAGAGAAGAGAAGAAAGAGAAAGGAAACAAAGAGGAACAAAAGGACTAAGATAAAAAATGGAGAGTAGAATGAAGAAGAAATGAATGAAAAAGAAAAAGCAAAGCAAAGTAAATGATTATGATGGTGAAAAGTAGAAGGGACAAAGGAAGGGAGAAAAAAAGTTAATGACATATAGGAAGAATTTATAAATGAATGGGATTGGTTGGTCTGTAGTGCATTGAAGAAATGTGTATGCGTGTGTGTGTGTGTGTGAGTGCAGGGTGTCTGTTCTTGGCCCCAGTTCTGCTGGCAGAGCAGGAGGTGGAGAACCTCTCCGGACTGTCGCCGAATCCGGATAAAGACATCTTTGTGGTGCGCGAGAACGGGACCACATGCCTGATGGCTGAGTTCGCTGTTAGACTCCTCATTCCATACGATGTTCTCGCGCTTAACGGCATTGACGTGAGTTTAATCTGTTCACTGTCCCTGTGCTGCTGCAGCATTGCAACATCCAGATCATTCAAGTAGATTCACCACCATCTGAATAACACAGCCAAGTCCTACAACCCCAACACACAGCTGAGTGAAAGAACCTCAACACACAACCGAGTTAAAGAACCCCAACACACAGCCGAGTTACAGAACAGTCATGTTAAAAAACGTCAAAACACAGCTGAGATGTCAAACACACAACCAACAGCCATCCAAGTTAGACGCTCACTACATAGCCAAGTTATAGAACTTTAGCACATTCATCTTTAGACTCCACACACCCTTTCACAACCCCATATACTCTTCGTTAAACCTCACACTCTCTTAAACCCACACATTTTCTTTAACCCATCACATGTTCTCAACCCCACAACTCTTCATTAATGCCACGTACACCCTTCCTTTAACCGACACACTCTTCTTCATACCCCACCCCACACACATACACTCCTTCAGACCCTCACAGCCCTGTCTCGTGAATGACAGTATATGGTTCGTGTGTGTGTGTGTGTGTGTGTTGTGCGTGCGCAGCTGATCACGGAGCAGGCTTCTCTGGCGGTCCCCCGCGGTGCGCGCATTGAGGGCTCGTGTGGCAGCACTGAGGCCGAGCTCCACATCTCCTGGGTAAACGGCGCCTTCACGCTCCGCATCTACTTCAGCAAGGTGGACGACATAAACGCACTCTACATTACAGATCACACACACCCCCACACACTTCACACTAACTCGGACTTGTGTGTGTGTTCAGGAGAAACACACGATGGGCAGTGATGGAAAGGCGAAAGAGACTGAAGTGTGGAAGATGAGTAAGATGCAGCTGGTGTACGACACAGCGGACACGTCACACTTCATCAGCGCCTACAACCGTGTGTACCCCAACCTGCTCACACACACCAAACAGCTACACAGTATTATTAATTATAGTGGTAGTAGTAGTAGTAGTAGTAGTAGAAGTAGTGATAATATGATATGTTGCTAATGATAAAAATGATGATGAATATTATTTTACTATGGTGATAATAATATAAAACATCATGATGATAAGCTTGTTAGTAGTAGTAGTTGTGGTGGTAGTCGTAGTATTACTACTTCTACTACTACTACTACTACTACTATGATGATGATGATGATTAATAATAATAATAATAATAATAGTTACAAAATACATAATAATAATAATAATAGTGGAAATAAAAATTATTTTTGACAGTGATGATGATTGGGATTATTATTATTATTATTATTATTATTACTGTTGTTGTTGTTGATTTTATTATTATAAAATATTGTTAAATTTGTATAAAAAAAAAACACAAAATCTTAAATTTTGTCCGAAATTTTGCTGACTCTGCATGATTTGTGTTTTTTCTGAGAACAGAAAAGCAGATTTAATGATAGGTCTCTGACAGAGACTGCACCGCACTGCAGAGGGTGCGTTTAACTGAGTGCACTGTAAAACAATGATAATTATATTCATCTACTTACTAAGATTACTATTGTCATGGTTATCATTGTTGCTGGTGTTATTATTAGTAGCAGTAGTAGCAGTAGTAGTAGTAGTCTTATCATTTGAAACATTTTGCTCTAATGGGGCTGCATGTGCTCCCCTGCAGTCCTGTGTAAAGCCATTTCCTTCTCATCTCACTGCAGAGAGATGATGCGCTTCTACGTTTCCAACATAATTTAAAAAATGTTTTTATTTTGGATAAATTATATCATTTTGATTTACCGCTTTTTTGTCCAGTTGGGATAGATGAGCTTCTTCAGTTTAGTATCCAGGTTTAATTCTTCATGTTTTTTAATCTTCTTCTCAAACACACCAACGCATAAGTCATGCAAAGTCAGCAAAATGACTTACATGCGTTTTACATGCTTTTACAGTAAATAATATTATTTGTGTGAGTGTTGTCGGTTTTTAGAGTGTAAGGGATTTATTTGAAGCTAATAATAGTTTATTTTCATGGTTTTTTTTGTTTCTCCATGTTCTCAATCTATTATCAATCTGTTGTTTCTACAATGCACAAAATAACATGAAATAATACAGATAGACTACAGATGAATGTAAATACTGGGTAACCTGTGTGTGTGTCCTCATCTACCTCTGCAGCGGGGAAACACACAGCCAGCACCCATCGTCTCTCGGCGCTGGCGACTCCGGCTGGACAGTCATACGTGTGTGCGGCTCAGCAGACCCTCACGCTGATCTCCAGCGACCACCAGAAGGGCGTCACTGTCTACATGTCCGACATGCAGATCCAACCTTTTGACATCAAAAGCGACTTTGTGTTCAGTGAACGTAAGAGCACCCACCACACTCCCCCTACCCCCACCCCCCAACTACCACTGCAGTTTTCCCCCAGCACGTACACAGAAAAACGACTGAGCATGCTGGTGTGTACTCATGCAATATAAGTGTCCACAGTTTAAATGCACAAGCACAGTTTGGCTAGAACATGACATACCAGTCAAATTCGATGCTATTTCTAGCACTGCGATGCAGTTATTCAAAAAAATGTGCTGTTTAAGTGTACCGAGTGTGCATTTTAGTTTTGCTTTACAGGTTTAAGAAGCAGATACTACTACTTGAGCACTGTTGTATGTCACTCTGGATAAGAGCTTCAGCTAAATGTCATGAATGTAAATGTAAATGACTCCAACATGGCCTGACACGCATCACACCGTTTCATTTTTTATCCTGTGACAATCACCGCTCAATGTCTACATCATTTCCACATGGAAAAATATACATCAATGGGCCTCTGTATTTCTGTTTTTATTCGTGTGCAAATGATGTGCTTTTTGAATCAAGTAAATTCAGCACATTACTGTTTTCAATGCACATAAATTTTTTTGTCTTTTTGGTGCAGATAAATAGTTGGGTTTGGATTTAGGGGGTGCGGAAAATCGTCTCCCCCTCGTGTCCTCTCTGTCTCTGTGACCTGATGACCTTTGGTGGTCCTATAAAACTGCCTTTCTTCACCTTGCAGGGTAGTGGTGGGGTGAGATTAGCAGTGTGTGAAGAGCGCCAGCCGCAGTGTAGGATCATTATGAATTTACTGCCTTTCCCGTCTCCTCCTGTTAATGAGGCTGCCGGCTTTGTCCTCTTTAGACCTTCGTGATTTATAAGCTCCTTTCCGACACACCCCCACCGAGAAGCCACGTCACATTTCACCCGCGTCCCCCTTTTCTTCTGTGAGAATGTAAAATGTGCTGATAATGCATGCTGGAAGTGAACTGGTTGCTGTGTATGGCAAAGTTCGTTGATGTCTGCTCTCCTGGTGTCTCTGAACCAGGCCAGTAGCGTGTGAGGGTGACACCTCTTAGGCAGAGGCACATGCATCCGTTATTACTATAGAACTCAATGAGCCATTTCAATTAGACGTCTAATTGTTTACAGTGGCAGCGCTGTAATCCTCAGAGTGTGCCTGCGGAGCTATTGTAAAGGTAATCCTCTTACTGCAGCTGTATGAGTGGTATAAGAGTGGGAGAACGTTCTGGAACTGGCCCACGGTAGAATGTGTGTAGGAGTGGGTTGCCGAACCGATGACACAAAGGCCACAAGAAAGTACCTGTACAATGGAAGCCATATGGAGTCTGTATACTCGATAAGAGAGGTTAAGATGGGGAGAGAAAACTTTGTGCATTTAGAGAGAAGGTTGCACATTTGACCGTTACAGGCCATAGCTGGGCAACAGTAACATGGAAGCAATAAACTGAATTTTTTTTCCAGAGGAAAAAGGCAGTGCTATATTTTTGTTGTACTGTTTTTCTTATTCTATTAAATTGTTCCCTTTATTATATTAAATTATATTATAATAATATAATAAAAGTATTTTTTCAGTGTTATAACTCTAAACTGGGTCTAGAGCTGCAATAAAACTTTTCAGGATGATTACTAGGCGCATGATAGTTCGATTAAAACAGACTGAAGTATATTACAAAGGTAATTATGCAACATATCTACCTAATTCTGCTATTCTGTTGTACTTGAAGCTGGTCTCACTGAACCAAGTGAATCACAGTGAGAGTTTTATTAAATACATTAAAAAAATGGCAGTGGTTCTACAACTAGTCCTCCATCTCTGCATGAGCAATACCACAAATGTTCAATTCAGTTCAATACCAGGTAAAACCAAGGCTACTACTGTGATAACGATATCAGTGCCTTCAAATATCTCCTCATGCACATGGAAATTACAATTTTTATGATGTTTAGACTTTCTCCCCAGGGGGGCAGTTGAAAGAGAATTGGGATTTTGCTGGTTGAAGGCATCCACTTCCTGTAGCCATCATTTGAAAATAAATATCCCAGTGCAATTGTTACTTAATATAGTAGTGACTCTTTTGTGCAAGGATGGAATCTAAAAAAAAACCCATCAGGACTGATAGATATTTAGTATTGATATTTAGTGTTTAGATCCTTAGATCTTTGTACATATCTAGTATTGATCTGCCCGTTCCAGCATAAGGGACTTCTTTACAGCCAACATTTGTTCTCTTTCCATGTGAGTTGTCCTGGAGAAATAGCGTGAAATAATTTGTCGGCGTCCCTGAGGACCAGTTTTCAGGCCACAGATGGTAGGGGTTGTTATTCAACATGTCCATAAAGCTTTCGCCATGTAAAGCATTACAATTGGTGTAAATCCCTGCACACCAATTCATGACTTTTGGCAGAAATTTACAAGTCAAACTTCATGTTTTTAATATGACATATTGACATAATTGCCTATTTTCTCTCATTTGTGATGTTATGGATAGCCACCTATAACTAAAAGCATACATATCATCTTTATTGCAAGTTGGAGTTTTAATCTGCTGGAACATTTCTGTTGACAACAATTTTTTGAGCATTGAAGATATGCTTGAAGTGTCTAGAAACAATGTCTAGAATGGGTTTGAAGCGGTGCAAAACATGATATATCATGTTACAGCTGCTCAGCAGCTTATCATAATTTACCTGGTCAGATTCAATATACGAATGGCATATACTGAACATATGAGAGGCACATACTGAATATACGAACGACAAACGGAATATATGATTGGCACATAATATATATTTGAATGGCAGTGCATTAACTCTTCTGTCCTGTTCTAATCCAGCTTATAAGTGTATCACGGACCAGCGGGAGCGACTGGAGGAGGCTCTGCCGCTTGTGCTGGGTCTCATCCTGGGCCTCATCATTGTTATTACCCTCACCGTCTACCACTTCCACCTCAAACTGACTGCGCACCAGCCCCAGCTGCCCCGGGACCGCTCCCTCTACAAGAACATGTAAAGACTATCTATGCACCGTGGCCCATGCCCGCCATCAGGGAACACCCAGTTCCTGTCTCGAGACCTTATGTGCTTCCCAGCTTTTACGTCTGCTGCCCGACATTTTGATCCCTGCGTCTCAAACTTGGTTAGTTCGCCTATTTCCGTTGTTAGATTTGTTTATGGTTTTGCACATGTGTAATGTAAAAAACAAAACCTGCTATATTTGACACATAGATCTTCATGTTGTGAGCCATACCAATGTCAGTCTGTGTGAAGTGTACCAAACTAAAGATATTTCAGTTCTATTATAAAGATACAGAGACTATACAATGAAGCTATTTTAAGATTTATCCTGCCACATGGCTGATGCAATGAAAAACCATGCAACATTTTGTGTGCAAAATTCTATTCAAGAATAAATTATTTTATGTGTGTCCATTTCCCTAGTTCATTCCTTAGAACGGTGGTCTCTCTCTCACTGTCTCTCTCTCTCTCTGTCACACACACACACACATACACACACAAACACACGCACACTTTAGTTTGCTCACTTAATGTACTGTAAACTTACAAGACAAATATTTTGAGATTTTTCCTCAGATTTTTAATGGTATATCACTGGTATGTCTCATTATATCATTATATCATATGGAATCTTTGTCTTTCCTCGTTAAGTTACTTCAGTGCTTTCATATAAGCACATACAGTGGTTTAAGTAATAAAAAACTCACAGAAAGAGAAGAAATGAAAAATCAATGTGGACTATCAGCAAAACAACTACGGTAGATCAGTATTAGATATATCCTGAATGCATCAAACCAAGAAAACTGCGGGAAAACAAAATGACAATCAATATAAGAGGATGAGAGGAGTGATTAATGCTTGTGTGCTGTATGGTGTTTCTGAGGCTGGGGAGATGGAGTATTGATCTGAGTCTCTGACTCCAAGCTTGTATTGGAAATGTGAGCAGAAGTGGCTCAACTGAGAACAGATGACCAGCTATGCCTGTGTTGACACCAGGAACTATGACACTATCATTCATACTGAGTCCCTAAAGCACCTTTGGATTACTGTTAACATTATACTGGCAGATGCAACTGTTTGCAAAGTTCAAACATTCTTGGTCAAATAATATTTTGTTGTTTTTGTTAGTTAAAATAAGTAGACATCCTGTACAGAGATCACGTTTTAATATCGCAATTTTACTGCATCTTTTCTACAGGGATGTCCCGATCAGATTCTTTTGCCCTTGAGTCAAAGTCCGAGTCATTTCATTTTGAGTATCTACCGATACCGAGTCCCGACCCGATACTGATATATACGCGCCTTCGTGCCATCACAAGGCATTTTTTCTCTCCTCTTCAAAATCTCCTACAGCGTGAGCTGACTCGTCTTCAGCTGGGTTGCTTGGGTAAACATATATATATATACACGTATACCCGAGTCCTGATTGGAAGGTAACGTCCGATTCCGATTGAGTCTGAAACAACGTGATCCGGCTGGATTTTCGATCACATGATCGGATCTGGACATCCCTACTTTTCTATTTATTTGTTTAGTTGAATATATTGTGGTATAAAAGCTGCCATAACATTAGTATATTTGGGGTCCTGGGGTTCTGAAACCTTTGATAAATAAATGCAATATTTTTAAGCGGAACTGCATCGCAAATTAAAAGAAATGATAATACATAAAAATAAGTACCATATTTAAAGTATCAATTTAAAGTACCAAAAAAAAAAGCTATTTATAAAATATAATCCCGCGGCAGTTTTGATGAGAGAATGAATTGACTGGTGTAGCAAGTCGTTAACCATCATTTTCGCCTTTTCTAAATGCTAATGTTTGAAAGTGAATTATGTGCTGTGCATCTCCTTAAAGCGCACATTCATTACGTTTCCAGCTGACACGGTTCGAATGATGGTGCTATTCTTAACCCGCAAGCTCGGCCTGCTTTAGCGGTTTACACGCTTCAGATGGTGCCCGAATAAACTCTGCAACCATTTCTGTTTGCTCTTTTTTATTGAAACCAGCTTTACTGATGACACACATGCAAGATCACTGTACAAGCGACACTACAGTTAGGTATACTCATTCGAGCCTGACCGTTCTTCCGGTTTTGCCAGAAGCAGACACGGTGATGTTGGTATTTACAGATCACAGTGACTCATGGGAGAAAAACAGGACCAGAGGTGCCTCTTTTACAGGGAGATCAGTACCGAAATGAAAAACGTATCACGTCAAACATCAATATTGCTAGGTTTTTAGGTGAGTGCTTCTTGAATGAGTATGAATTCTTAAAGGTAGTAGCCATGTGTCAGTGGTTTAAAAGTAAAAGACATTTTACATTTCCCCAAAAAAAACCCAACTGTGCAGTTACCAGCGCACAAGCGTTTGATATTACGATAATAAGTAGCAGTTGGATTATTGCTTGTCTGTTACAGCCTGCACGGATGATACAGCCAACATCGCTTTTTTCGTAGGTATTCAAAACGAGAACCAAAATGAAAAAAGGCCACACTACTGAAAAATAAACCTTCAGTTCAAAAATAAATAATACTTTAAAACAGCATACAAAATTCTGGCAACACCTCTCTCACCACACTGACTTGGAAGTTCTGTCTACAAATGTCAGATAAATAAATATATTTAGGTATTCTCCAACAGCTAAGGGTGTGTTTAGTGAGGATATGTTCATTTCTTAGTCAAAAATGGATTATAAACAGTAGGAAAGATCTCTCGCAGAAACTCTTCGATTCTATTTAATACTGCCCATATCACAATGGTTACATCACAACAAAATACTGCCGATTATCAAAACTGTACAGAAAAACTTACAATTCCTCTCTAATACATTTTCATTGTTAGTGTGAGAAGAAGAGAAACGTGAAAAAAAAACAAAAAAAAACAAAAACCAAAGCCGTCTGTCCCTCCATAGTGTAACAGCCTCACGTCCTCTATCAAAATTCAAATCTGGCGCTTGGCCTGTCCCTCCTCCTCCTCCAGCCTCTTATCTTTCCTGACTACACACTCTTTAGTGTTCCTCAGTGGCTATCGTTCACCTGCAGGCCGTCAGCCCAGCCTGATGACCGCTGCTCCTCGCTGCCCTACACTCTAGTCTGCGGCTACTACAGCACGACTCTAGACAGGGAGTCAGGACGCACAGCTTAGAAAGAGAAAAAACTGCACCAGACACATCACCCCCACAGAGTTTTCGCTAGGTGTCTAATAAAGAGTCGAACACCCATGGCTGCAGCCGGCAGCGCTACTAGAGGCCATAATATATCCACCTCACTGTGGTATTCTTTATTCATGTATTGTTTTGTATTAATAGATGCTCTCTTGTTTGCATTTGTTTAATCTAAACTACGTACGGTTACAGGTGTCAGTGTCTTTTATCCACAAGTTACATATAATCAGGAATCTCGGCATGTTGCACTAGGTGAGGTTTGTCGCCGCCCTGCTGGCCAGAGCTCAGCGGTGCCGGTAGTGCCTCATCAGAGGCACTATGCAGGAGGGGGGTCCTGAGAGCTTGAGGAATGGGTGCTGGAGGAGTTCTTGTGCTGTAGCTCGTTGTGAAGGTTCCCTCACCAACATCAGGTCCAAAAAGGCTCGGAGGACTGACGATACCTGCGGAAGGAGGAGAATATATGTGTCAACACTGGCGACCATCATAAACCACTAATACAAGTCATTCTGAGGTATAAATGTCGTGCTGAAGGGCTAGTTTGGTGGAAATTGTACACAAGTTTCTCCTTATTCCAAATGTGGTCCATCAGTCAAGTTTGGTGTCCAATGTGTGTTTCTTTACACTAAATCTGCTAGGCTAATGTAGCTAACAGATAATCAGCTAGTAACATGCAAACTGGGAGCTTAAATGTCAAGGTTTCTACAGAATGTTTAATGTTTTAACACATGTTAGGACCTCAACAAAGCAAAAGTACTTTCCCTTACAGAGAAAAAATGTTAGCTACATTAGCTCCAGGCCAAAACTCAAGAGGGAAGCTTAAGGCACCAGATATTTGGGGTAAAGTTGAAATCTGAGTGTCTACACCACCTAACCCTTAGGACAGGAGCGATATTAGTGGAAGCAAAATGAATGGTAAATCATCGTCACAGGGCATAAGGACTCCTTGTATGGCTGTGCCTTCAGATTGTGTTGATGCTTAAGGTGTCAGATGTCATGATGAGCTACTGGAGTTTTAAAAATGGCATCACATACAAATACCCATAAAGGGCGAAATGAAAATGGCCAAATTTGCAGAGAACAGCAGCTAAAACCAAAGCACAGCCGGTTTTAAGCCATTTTAATTTGCTGAAATCAGATATCTTATATACTCTGAGTCTTAAGGGTTAAGGTCCCTAAGCCCTCACCTTGTGCGATTCTTTTAGTCGAGGGGGAAGGTTGTCCCTTATTCTCCTCATGGCCTGCAGTGGAGGCTCATTGAAGTAGGGTGGCTCCCCATCCACCATTTCAATCACCATGATCCCCAAAGACCAAATATCCACCTAAAAAAGCGTCGGACATCTGTTCATTATGTGTATCTGGACAAGCAATACATAAATCCACAGTACATAAAAACTTGGGTGGTATGTGAGATTAATTAAAAATCTACCTTTTAGTCCTGCTCTACTCACCTCAGTGCCATAGGGCAATCTGGAGATGACCTCAGGTGCCATCCAGTACGGTGTGCCAACCAAGGACTTCCTCTTTGGAACTTCTTTTGAAACTTGGGCACAGAAGCCGAAGTCAGACAGCTTTATCTAAAGAAATTTTACAAATAACAGCTTATGGACAAGTGAAAAAGTAATGAAGAGTAAAAAACCAGAATATATAAAAACATAAAAACTTTAGCATATGGCCAAAATCTGTCAGGGGACACTTATTGGATATTCTCGGTAATGGGGGTCACGTGTAGGGCAAAATTCTCAGCTTATTAGCACATAATCACTCTTTAATTTATTACGTCCTTTTACCTAATTAGGAGGTTGGTGTCAAGATTTAATTACTCGTAATTCTCCAACTTGGTAATTAGCCTTGATTACTTATCCTCCCTTGGTTGGAATAAAAAAAAAAAAAACACTCACAGAAGGTTTGCAAGCAGATGATGAACTGTCAGTCTTTAAATCCTTGTGCTTTTAATTTGTTAATTTTATTGTTAATGAAAATATCTAGATGTTTTTGCTTTTAAAGCACATAGATTTAAAAAATATGAGCATTCCAAGCCTTTCAAACACAGAAGTAGTAACCAGTGTGAACTTTAAATACAAAGTTGTAATTATGAAAAATGTTTTGTAATCAAACTTAGAATCAGAAAACGAATGAAATTGCATAATGTGGATGTGGCCATTAACCTGACCTAAAAAAGGAAAACTGAAGCCATACAATTTGACTGGTTTGGTGCAAAGGATGTGTGATATGGGGAAAATAGCCACTCTACTCAATATATTTTTTACAGTTAGTATTTAGATTTTTTGTTGGCTTTTTTTATTTTTTAAGATTTGCAAACACTTTAGGATGGACGAAATGCACCCACAGCACCATAATCCATCAAGCAGGCAGAAAAACAGCAATTATTTTTTTATTTTTGCATTTGTTTACATTAATAAACGATTTCTTTGTATATTATTGTAAATTAAGGTATAACAATGAAGAACTTGTATTATCTACATATCAATAAATAAATAAATGAATAAAATAACAGCATAATAGACTGCAATGCCAGATACGTACTGTGCTGTTTATGGCATTACTATAGTTGCTAGTACCGGCAATACAACAATATACTCACAAAAGTGTATGGTGATCTAAACCAAATCATTATATCGTATTGGCCACCCCATGCTTGTGCCACTTTGAGACTGAAGATCTGCTTGGGTTAAAACACTGATGCAGCAAATGTCCTATAAACTCACCCTGCCATCACTAGTAAGAAGGATAGAGTCACTCTTTATGTCTCTGTGGATGACGCCTTGATTGTGGAGGTACGAAAGGGCTTTTAACACAGACAGACAAACTGTGGCAATCTGCTCTTCGTTCATCCTGCCAGAAAACAAAAACAAACATGATGAGACGCCATATGGGAAATACAGTGTGGACATCAGCTTCACAGGAGGCAATAACAACTTGTTTGGAGTTCTGTAATTTCAAACCAGCTTCTTCAAGTCCTGAAAACCAAGATTACTTTTCAATTGTTACTCCTAAAGCAATAATTTAGCAAAAAATCGATATATTCCGAGATGTAGTCTATCAACCAAGCCCTGTTTGACATCCAAATTTTGGCCCTTTAGTGTAGCACTGGAACTACAAGCCTCCAGAATCAAGATTTTCTACAAAAATACATTACAGTATATCTCACAAGCAGCTCAAATCACACCTAGCTCTTCATTATGGTAGCATTTCAGCAAATTATTTGGGTGAGTATTGACTTGTACATTACAAGTACATTAGTACAGTACATTACTTAGCTTCATATGTCCGATATTTAACTAAAGAACCTAAATCTAGGTCTTCTGGGCTAAACGGAAATACTTCATTTTTTGCCATTCCTTTAAGGTTTATGATCCATTACCTGGTATGAACTGTTCTGTGACTGTTATAAAACGATGGGTTCTTGGAGATTAGGTGATTAAATCATTCCTCCCACTCCTATGATAATCAATGCATTACAACCAACCTTTTCATTATCAGTAATTGTACAGCACCAGAACAATAGCAGAGGAACAATGGCTGGCCGTGTTTGTTCAGGCAGGAGAAGATGCAGCACGTCTGAATGAGCAGACCACAGTGTGTGTAGAGCGTGAACATGATGGCCAGCTGTCGAGGCAGCTAACCGCTAGTCTTTCTCTCTCTTTCTCTCTCTTACTCTCTCTGCTTGGCCTGCGGGCTTGCCGCTGCACTCGAGAGGAACTCATTGTTATACCATTTGTTTGCTGACGCCCCCCACACTCCAGAGAAACCCGCTGCCCTTACTGATGAGCGTTTTAATGGCTGTGTAGTCCCTGCACAAGCCCATGATTATACGTTCTACATGGACAGAGGCTGCACAGATCAATCTGTAGATGTGAACCTAATGTGTAAGGGACAATCCCTGTTCATCATGTCTAAAAATGTTCAGAAAGAAAAAGACTGGTCATCAAGAGTGTTTCACATAAACTGTTTCTATCTCTCAGTTTTCCAACCTTGTATGTGGGCGTAGTCAAAGTGCTACAACTGAACCTGGTCTAAGCCTCTAGTGTAGTAATAAATACAAGGGATAAGTACTGAAGTAACGTGTTAACCTTTTTAGATGCCAGTGTTTCGAAATCACTGATATAAATATATGAATATATGAAAATTGGGAAAATTCAGTGTAACAGTCAAACTATTCAGCAAAACGGCTATTTTATTTAAAAAAAACTGCAGACATTGTTCTTTTCTTCCAAGCTGTTACCCCAATATTAAATAAATCAAAACAACAAGCAGTTTACATGTGACTGTCCTTCCTAGAGTGTGAGTCTTACCTACAAGACGAATGGAAGTCTGAGAAAAACAAAGCTAAAAAACAGAATGTGAAACAAGTGCGCATAACTTTACAGTTTCCTGTGATAAATTCTAACTCACTGGTGCACAGGAACTAAAAACAGATTTCCCCAACGCACTCAAAGCTCCAGGAACCAGTAATCCAGTCAATGGAACAAGTTTGACAGTTTCCATTGTTTACAGTGAGCACCGACATGAAATATGATGGCATATGTTGGCTGGTAATAACACCAAAAGCCACATTCCAGTTCTGTTATTGGATTATATTCTTATTTTTTTTTTACTTTGTTTAAAACTTTTACACTCCATGCATGAATGAATACATAAAAACAACCATGTTATAATCTCAGTGTTAAATTAGCATTACAAAATTTAATGTTTATATAGATATTTACACTTTTTTCCTACATGTGACATAAAATATGGTGTTCTGGATGCATGGAGACCTTGTACAGAGCCTGAAATTACATAATGTACCTACCTATCCACCCCACAATCATTTATATTTAGCCTTTTCCTTTAAAAAAAATATGCTGGCTATAAAGTAAAAAAGAATACAAACAGACCTATTATAATTTATCACCCACCTGTGCAAAACAAATGTACCATTGTCACGAGTTTCGTTTCAGCCTGGTTTTTAATTGTTATCTGCGTGTTGTTTGAACATCCTACACACGGCAGCGCATTTGGCAGCTTTGGCAGCAGCCCAGTAAACAGCTGTGGGGAGAATATCGTCAACCAGGAGCAAAAAAACAAAAAAAAACACAGAACGCGTCTCACTGATCACGACTGTGTCCTACATGCACTGCCAATTCTATTCTGTTTAAAACATCAACCTCTTCCTATAGAATTATATAATAGTTATTTAAGGCAGTAGTGCAGTGAACACCGCATGAAATCACCACACCCTTAAAGAGCTCATTTCATCTCTTGAAATGGGAATGACTACTGTACCGTGGAGGTGCACATACAGTGTAACCTGATATTTTTCTCTATGCAACTATAATTGTGATCTAATCTTTGTGTAATCTTTGTTTTGTTCGCTTACTGTGAGCGATCACGTCTCTCTGAGGGGGCTTTGTTAGCACCTTTTCATCAGTTCATAATTCATTATGACACAAAGAACTACGCTTTCCTCCAGCTAGAGCTCCTCTCCATCTCTCTCTCTCTCTCTTGCTCCCGTTTCTGATCGTGAAAGAGAACATATTAGCATTGCACTCACAGAGACAACAGGGGTTTTGCACAGCTCTCTATTAGCAAGTCAAACAGCTCATGATGCACTGAAATAAAGGGAATGGAAAAGTGAAAGCAGCTGAGCTCACACCTCCTCAAAGTCTAATGAAGACTCAGCTAGTGATCTCACGACTTCCACGCGCACGGGGGCGCCCATCCTCTTGAAAGCATGCAATTAGGACCCAACACCGTGCCACGTGACGCTCATGTACAATGCCAATAACTGTAATTACGCATACGCTTAAAAATGTGCATAGACTCGTAGGCTGTTGTTTAAACCCCAAACTCAGCAACAGCAGACTTCTGAAATGACAGAGGACAAGTTTGCTCTACCTACCTGCCAGCCCACATGTAAAAGAAAACATTACTTTTTGTAAAGTTGAATTCTAATTGCAGTTCCTGTTGTCATACAGCATGATTAATCAAGCACTTTACTCTATTGAACCTTTTATATCAATCATTACGTTTATTGTTCAGAACCCACCATGAAACTTATTTATACGTTGAGGAACTGTGACAGTGAATAATTGAACCTTCTGAGGGTCCCTGGACTTTAGGCGGCTAATGTTGGTCTGTGGTCTGAAATGTGTCCTACCATCCATCATTACCTTGTGTGCGTGACAATGTCTGTCAGTGCTCCACCTTCCAGGAATTCCATCACCACCCAGAGCTCATCTCCCACCAGATAGCTGTTATACATGTCCACCACGTTCTCATGATGGTAGTCCCTCATAATCACCACCTACAGCAAACCAAGACATGGCACAGATCAATCTCCAAGACCCCCCCCCAACACACACACACACTGCATGTAGAGTGCGTGGGCATCTTGAACACTGAGGCCCAGATGCTCGGCAATGACCCCTTATACAAATAACACAAATTATATTGTCACATGCATAGTCATACAAGTACAACACACAGTGAAATGTTGTCTCTGCATTTAACCCATTCACTAAATGAAGCCGGGGCCCACCAATGAGGCGCCGGGGTGTGAGGGGACGGTAACTTGCTAAAGGGTACCACTGCGGTGACGCTAGCAGTTGGGATTTGTACATTAATCCTCTGATTGCAGGGCCAACGCCCTAACCACTAGGCCATCCAGCTGCCCATTTACCTTTTTGGAAATATCTTTATTGGAAAAATTATTATTTATAGACAAAAAATCTGCATATGTAAAGACATATATGATCAATTTAATAAAATTCAATTGGTTCAAGTGGATTCTGTGGTTTGTTCTAGTTAATTCGTTTAGAAAAGGAACTGCTCTGGATTTGTATGAAAGACAAATTATTGGATTATCAAAATAATAAAATTGGTTCAAGTGGATTCTGTGGTTTGTTTTCTTTGCTGTAACAGAATGATAAACTAACACCTCCAGGCTAGTTAGATCTTGCTTTGAAATGTTTTATAAAAGCTTTAAAACGATTATAGATACTAAAATAAAAAAATTACATCCAGTGTGTCTCACACTCCCTTACATGATTTATATTTTTCCCACTTTTTTATTATGCATGTGCTTTTTAATCATATAATCAGGTTACATTTTGTTTCCATGTCACTTCACAGCACCAGACTATGGTAAAATCCCTGTAACACATGGCTTATCCATTTTTTTTTGCTTTAATTAATGTCAACACACACAATTCATACATGCTTTTATGTCTAGCAGTATTTTCTGATTGTTTAAAAGTCATTATGGCTAGAAGACAATTTACACTCTGTCTTACCTCATTAAAAAGCAGCTCGCGTCTCTGTTGCTTCCGCAGGTCCATCTTTTTTACAGCTACCTGTTTGCCACTATGCTTCTCTGTAGCGATGCAAACTATGCCAGTGGAGCCCTCGCCAATCTTCAGGAAGTTGTCCAAGTACTCCCGCGGGTCACCGGGGTTGACCACCAGCTGCAGCGCAGCCCGGAACTGCTCATGAGACACCCGAGAGGGCGGCTGCTCCGAGGACGAGCCCCAGCTGGGTGGGGGGTAGGCTCCAGGGGGGATGTAAGGTGAAGAAGGCTGGGAATGTGCCCCCTGCGGGGTATATGGAGGGCTTGGTTGTGAGGGTGGGTGGTGATATGGTGAAGGCTTGTAGTGGAAGGCAGGTGGGTACTGAAAATTGGGTGGGTAGCCGAGCTTGCCATGGCTCTGAGGTAGTTTGAGGGGGCCTCTGGGATACGTCTCCGCCCCTGGCACCTGCGGACTCCCGTCCCGCGACATCCTGTCATATTCTCCCTGTTTGACACACATAAGAGTGTAATGCGACTAGTGTTACAGTAATGAAATTAATTTTTCCTATTATAAAATAGTGTACAGTTAAAGCTCTTGTAATCTCATTACTTGCTCATGACTTCATGCTGAAACATAATAAGAACATACTGTCTTTAAAACATTTAACTCCTGTAAATACAGTGTTTCCCCTAACATTAAACAGGCTGGGCTACCTGCCTCTTTACACTTAGTGTCCACCTGGCCTGGATGAGATACAGGCATTAGGGTTTATAGGGTAACTAAACATTTGTTTATGAGCCTCCAGTTTTTATGTGATCCATTCTCATTTCTGGCCAAGAAAACCTATTTTCAATTATGAAGAACTACTTCATTCAGATCCTGAGTCTGAAGCAGATCCAGTCTTTAAAAAAACTGGGTGATACAGGGCCTGAGTGCACAAGTTTTCGCTTTTGCTGAAAGAACAGCAGTTTGCTATAGTCCTCTAACACCAAGTCACAGATGGTTTTAATCACCGAAATTCTTGGAAATGAAACTAATCTTTTTGTTGGTTTGGAGAGGTTTGCTCTAAACCAACAAAAAGATTAGTTGGTCTGGTCTAGAACACAGTTAGTCTGGCCTAGGGCAGACCTTTAATACAGGTCATCCTTTTATGCTGCCTCTGCTACATGCATGATTTTGATTACGAATGTGAACACTGAAAACAGAAGCAACCTCACCTAAACAGTCCAGATCTGATTTTCATTCAGGCAGCCATTTTTGAGCTGTTTCTGCTGGCTAGTTCCTCGGTTTTCAAACAGTATCATCCAAATCCATAATTTTAATCAAGTGTGACTTGTTCGGAGCAGACACTAAAAGTGATATTATGCTTCCCCTGATTGGATAATTCTTTCTAAATAAATGAATATATGATTACTAGATTTTTTCTACGTTTCCCATTTGTTTCAGAAAGCAATGTACTGAAAGGTACAGTATAATACCAGCAGTGTTGGGCAGGTACCTTTAAAAAAGTAATTTGTTATAATTACTAGTTACTTCTCACAAATAGTAACTGCGTTAGTAACTGAGTTACATCATTATAAAAGTAACTTATTACCAGGCAAACTAATTATTGCGTTACTTCTAATTTAATATAAAAAAATCAAATTTAAAATCACTATAAAATAAATATAAATCATTGTACACTAATCACTGATGCAGAGTGACGCTTTTTTCCTGGGCATAAGTTGCACGTCACATAAATATTTTTGCCTTTAACCTCATTGAGGGAAAAGTAGTGCTTAAACTTCCAGTTTGCAAAAAGCTGCCTTTGAACATGGACTTGCGGTCGTTGTGACTCCTGGATGTTGGTGTGTGTGCGATTGACCACGCTACTCTGCCTCTGATTGGCTAACAATGGAAATGTACTCCATCTAAGCCAATCATCGCATTCTCAGTTACACCAATTGTACGGACACATCAATCATCATTACTGGTTATGTGTCCCGCCCCGGCCCCAAACACACACACACACCCCAAAGAAAGAGAGGTCTTATGGCTGAGAGAGACGCTGCTTGCATGAAAACCGCTTCAGTGTTGTCAGTTATAGTAACGCACATTTTTTTGTCAGTAACGGTAATGGCGTTGTAGCGGGGGAAACAGTCATTGGTTTGATTACTTGTTACTGAAAAAAGTATCGCCATTAGTAACGCCGTTTATTTATAGCGCCATTATTCCCATCACTGAATATCAGTGGTTCAGTTCTTTCTGCTTAATAATAGTGTTTCTTTCATGATGCCAAGATGTCACTGACAGACTGTCCATATGAATGCGAGTGTACACATGGCACTTAATTGTGTATGGATGTGTATTAGCACTCTTATTTGTGATTATTACAAAGAAATGGAGGCATATTTAAATCTTTAGTGGTGAATTAGCACACACTATAAATCCAGCAGGACATAGGTACTGTAGGAGTGACTTTAACACTAAGGCTGTTAGTTCCACACTGAAGGTGTTAATTCCACATTGTGGATTTTGCTGTGGAGGACTCCCAAATGACAGATCAATCAAACGTATTAAGTTCTCACGACAGCAATAATACTTTCTAATTACTAGCCTACGACATCTCTCAAAGCCTAATTTATCAAGGAGCTAACGCTTTCCAAAGGGAACACTTCCACAAAGTTAATGTGCAGCACTCTTGCCAATGCAATTCATCAAGCAAAGCATCAGTTAAGCCCTAAAACTGGTAGAAAGAATGCAAGGTGATTATATACACAGATACACAAAATGTAATCAGAGTAGGGATGTCACGTTTATAGATTTTGATGGCACAATTATTGTCTGGGATATAATCATGGTTTCATGATGATCATATTGTTTCACATGTATTTATTTGACAATATTGATAATCACATTCTTTAGATGTTTTTACTTTTTATTTACTGCTGTTTTTTTAGAGACACAAAACTATTTAAACAAATATAATGCATGAACGGAATATAAACAAATGGATACTGCTGTTTGAAACAAATAATAATGTATCATAGTGAAAACAAAAATAAAAAGTCTATTATTCTTAGAATTACCAACAGAAATGGTGTTGAGGACACTTCACGACTAATTAACCCCCTTACTTAACCCCTTAATTAATCCCCAATCCAGAGATGTATATTTTACAAAACCACTGATAGGTGAAGTGTAAAAAAATGACAGCTGATAAGGTATGAGACAGATCAGCAATGTGTATATATATA
>JBBKCR010000148.1:5329577-5350290 GCA_037577295.1 Ladigesia roloffi | reverse complement strand
AAGGTAGGCCTGTCATTGGCTTTATGCACAGCTGCACTACTTCCTGAACTTCAGCCACTCCGCTGTTTCCTGTCTGCTATTATTGGACAAACTGATCACCTGATCAACTGGATTAATCAGTTTGTCCAAAAATGGCAGACAGGAAACAAAGGAGCGGGCTGAAGTTCAGGAAGCAGTGCAGCTGTGCATAAAGCCAATTGTAGTTTATAAGTGGATGACAAGTGGTGATTAGCTTTCTTGTCATCTGTGTTTAAATGTAAGGGATACTGGAGCTTGGTTGGGGTGGTGCAACTGGTTGCGGCGGGTGCCGGAAAATTTCCCTTATTTTCATATCCCAAACTTGACAAGTATGGTGAACGCAATCTGCAATAACATTGTGCACTAAAAGTGTACAAGTGCACTATTTCGGACAAACCCATTCTCTCTGCTGCACTTCAAAATAGAAGCCCCACATCAA
Organism: Ladigesia roloffi; assembly: GCA_037577295.1. Classification (NCBI taxonomy): domain Eukaryota; kingdom Metazoa; phylum Chordata; class Actinopteri; order Characiformes; family Alestidae; genus Ladigesia; species Ladigesia roloffi. Next base: position 5,349,833 of record JBBKCR010000148.1, on the reverse strand, counting down.
TCAGAATCTTTTTATCCACGACTACATTTATAGTAAAACAGGATTTAGAGTTCTGTATATGACCGAATACAAGTGTGTAATTAATTAAATAATTACATTACTAACACCCTCCACATTTATTATTATTTGTATTATTTTGACATGTGTAAAGGTCATTAAGGAAACTAGGGTAACTTCTAAGCAAGTATGGAGAACAGTGAACATCATGTCTAACCCAGGATTCTAAGGAGAAACCAACTGACCCCAAAAAGAACACTGTTGCCAGATCGCAACATACTAAAAACATTTGGACATGTCAGAAGGATACTGGAAAAATGTTTTGTGAACAGATGAAATTAGAACAGAAGCTTTTTTTTGGTTTAAATGAGAAAATGGATCTATAAAAAAGGGAAAAGACTGCATTCCAGCATAAGAACCTTCATCAAAGAAGAGGTAAGAATATTAAATTCAATGTTTTGGAGTGACATTAAGGAAGGTCTTGAAGTGAGTAATTAATGCAAGGAAACCTATTAACATCCCAGAGATGAATGTGCAGAACTGATCAACTATTATTAATAATTTGACCTTTTAATGCGAGAGGTCAAATCAGTTCAATTATAGAACTATAAATACTCAAAAAATAAATACTATAAATACTTATAAATACTCAAAATGGGATAAATAAATAAATGACCAAATATAATATTTATATCTATTAATATCTGTTTTAGGAAAATCTGATGATGTTTTAGGTAATATTTATGCACATTTCTAAAGGGTTCACAAAACTGACATATTGATTAAACACACTAAACATATCAGTAGTTACATAATTCGGAAGAACCCACTCTCCTCACTATAATGATCTGCTTATACAGTTTTTACTAAAACAAGGTTTTATTTCTGTATAAATGCATACTGATGTTAAAATGTTTTTTATTCCACTCAAGCTGACAAGGGTTAAATTGAAGCATCACACATTAAAGGTCATTAACTTTTAAAGGTCATTCTCGACAGGCAGTAAAACCTCCTGAAGCGTGATATTTAGGACCTCATGACCTCCTATGAGGATTAACATTCTACCACAAAACTTATAAAGTGATACTACTCATATGAAGACCTGGGGGCTGTTACCAATACTGCATATCTAATGACAGCTGTGGAGACTTTACACTGCTGGCATACTTATATTACTCAGTAGACTCACCTCCAAGCACTGAGAGGACACAGTTCCTCCTAAACAGTTATAGTAATAGTACAACCCAGTGGACTCAAGGATGTAAAATAATTAAGGACAAAAACACTTGAACCCAATAAAAGCTCTTAAGCTCATTACCCTTCGAACACTGACAGCAAACGGGACACACAGTTAAAGCCTAACCTATAACAGCGGACTGTCATGAGGAGTGAGAGTGTTGTTAAAGATAGCCCTGCCAATTTACAGGATATCTAGTGCACTGTCTAGAAGATTAAACAGTATTTAGTGCAATCACACAGAGTCTATCTATTACTCTAGACATTTAGTCATTCAGTCAGACATTAATTATATTGTTGGTGTTTAAATGGGATTACATAAAAGACTCTAGACCCCAGATAAAAGATTTCTTCATGATACATTTTAAATAAAATACAAAGATCCAGATTACGTCTAAAACAACTTATTGATTTATGGGTTAATAATCTACAACTGCCAGTACAATGTATTGTTTTGTAGGGCTTATAATCCTTACTAGAGTCACGGGTCCCCAGAGCCTATCTTGGTCCAGATGCATGTATTCTACCCACTAGCCAACCACCACCCACTCACACACTCACACCTACAGTCAATTTGAAATTCCCAGTTCACCTGACGCTCATGTTTTTGGACTGTGAAAGAAACTGGAGGCCCCGGAGGAAACACATGTCACCACAAGGAGAACATGCAAACTCCACACACACAAGGCCAGGACCTGGATTTGAACCGCCAACCCTGGAGGTATTAATAGAATTGAACTTCAAACAAAGCTGTGCACAGTTTTACTTTCTTGTGGGACAGCATGTTTGTTTCCATACATGGATTTGTCCAAATGAACACCACATTAGTAGTTGTCTTCCGATGTGTCAAGCATGGAGGTGTTTTGGCTAGTATGCTACAATTTGAGCAGCTGGTAGTTAAATAGGCACAAGGTTAATGGTTTGGCTTCAGGGACTAGAAAAATATCCATGTATAGATTTTTAAGTTTTTTTGTGTACATAGCATTCAAAATATTTCAACAAGAGCACATCTGTGAATTACTTTATAAATAAATAATGAGTATTTATTTGTTTTTAAGATTCAGAAACAGTTTCCACCCTTAGCCATTATCATGCTAAATGTTGCTTAGTTAATCTAGTGCACTTTATCATTACAAAACAGTCTAATGATTACACACGAGTACATCTCCATATGTTTCCATGGTCATTTGTAGTGTAGGTTATGTTAGGTATTTATAATAATCTAAGACTATTTATCACATTCTTATCATTTTTATACTTCTGTACTATTAACTTGAAAGCCTTGCACACTAAAATGTCTTTGTACAGTTACTATAACAACAATAATGAGATTCTGGTTCAGATCTGCTTTGTTATCTTCACTGGCAGCAACTATATTTATCAGCAGACCATCTATACATAAAAAGAATATGTTTAACAGAGTTATTGTGCTGGCCTTCTGGTACTAAGTGGATAATATTGTAATTTAATTCCATTTTATTTATTCAAATATATCACAACAGAAAGGGCTGCTGTGGGTGCTGTTTTCATTACAACCAAGAAGAAGCCACACCTGAGAAACTGAAAATCAAGACCATCTGATTACAGAGGTGGAATCAGGTGTATCTCCTGAGTGGTTGAAGCGAAAACCTTGACGCACAGCTGCCCTATCTGGACAGGTTTGGACACCCTTGCCCTAGTGAGTTTGCGAAAGTCGAAAGAGGCGAGGAAAAGCTCCCTGAAGCTGGAGGGAGGAACCAAGGAACCCACCATCCTCCTATAATTGACCCTCTATAGGAGATAGCTGACTATTTATCTTTTCATATGACATGAATGAACATATGTACAGCCTGACCATCTATGGATAACAATATGATGAGTGATGCCTGCATGGCAGATTTAAAATGTCTAAGGCTACAAATGAACAAAGTAAATGCAGGCTACAATCAGTTATGGGTAATGGGCTATGAGATATCTGAAAGTAAATTCTAAAAGAGACCATAGCAATAAATATTGGAGAAAAGATGTCTGAACAGAAGAGTTAATCCGAATTTTGGTATGAGTTGAATCACACCCAAGTCTTAGTCACTAATTATGGTAAACTCATAATATAGAGCTTAAAAACACAACTACAGAAAAAGGATTGTACACTGTACACTGTAATGTAGTAACAGAGAAAAATGTGTGCTTTAAACAGAACAAAATGGCGTAGGTAAGCGCTGTATGTCAATGCTGTCATAACCTGAGGACACCCTGTTGTTAGGTCCTACTGAATTTGGAAAAATATTTTAAACATTATTCTAGTTGTACAAGGAAAGCAATGACATGTGTAGTTACTCAAAATGTATACTTTTCTTTTTCACTGATATAATATGCAGTGAGAGGCAGTTCATTTCATAAATATCTGAAAAATGGACAATATATACTTGGCAGACAATATATGACAACATGGAATGGATTTAAAACAAAAATTTGATGTGTTGCATTAGTATCATTTTTCTGCTTGTAACACCTACACTGACCAGCAGATGGCCTCTCACTATTGAGCAATTCTACAGTCCTTAGCTCTGGATTTATAACAATACATATTTTGTAGAGATTTAACTCTAAAGAGTCATTTGGGTGTGGGAGCGTACACCACCCTTCCACCATTGTCTTTCATTTTACTCTGACAGGATGCTTTCCATAAACAACATAAAATGAGAAACCATTGGAAAAGACAAATCAGCATACCGATTGATTCAGTGTGTTTCTTTTTTACTATTTGATGCTGTATTGAATCACCTTATGTATTTAACTCTTAAGAAACATGAAACTGTGAAATTGTATTTCAACTGTACAGAATATAATGATGCTGTAAATGTGTATATATATAACTAAATGGTAAAAAGTTCTCCCACTGAGACTGATATACACACATAATGTCTGTGCATTTTGCATTTTTGTAACATAATAAGATGACTACTTCATTATAGTGGATAGTGGTGGCTCTAATTAGGCTCAGATTTATGTTATTTGGCTAAAAGTTCTCAACTCTTGTCTTATTACTAGGGTTTCTAGTCCTGTTTTTGTGTATTTCCAGCCTGCTTTTCCTTTATTCTCTATCTGGCATTAAATGTCAACACATCTGAATTAATTTTTTAATACATATACTTCATTTTATTTAAATAGTTTGAACTCTGTATATCATGCTTCAGCACCCCCATCATAACAAAGGAGGTCGTTGCATGGGGTAGCTGGTTGATAGTCCTCTTCTTCAGCACTAGGGGAGGCTGCAGTGTCGTTAATGAAATCCTCAACGGTCTGAAGAGGAGAGCAGGCGGTTTCTACTGAGTCACTGTGGCCTGTCTGCTCTGTTTATCCTCCACACTCTGCACATACTGCAGCCCGCACAAACATCAACCACAGCCTTTAAAAAAAAGCCCCACAGCACAAAGTACTGCGAGTGGCTCAACACATTCATAAATATCATCATGAGACGCTCAGAGCTTCAGCTTGAATTTAAGTGATCTTAATTATAGCCTTGTCCCTGAGCCAAGGAAAGCAATGACATTACTGATTTGATTTGAATGAAGGTGGCCTTCATTAGTGTGACTCTGGAACACGTAATAGGCAGAGAGTGAGGGAGAGATACAGGCAGAGAGACAGCAGGGAGAGAGAGAGACAGAGAACAGAAGCAGAAGGAGAAAGCACCTAAAGGAGGGAGAGATAGAGAGATAAGGACAGAGAGAAAAATGAGAGAGTACGTGAGCTAAAGAGATTATGTGAGAGAGAAGGAGAGAGAGACAGGCAGAGATAGTAGAACAGAGTGAAGAAAAAGAGAAATACACAAAAAGAAAGCGAACAAGTGAGAGTGTGAGCAGGAGCAGACGAGAGAGGAGAGAGAGAAGATAGAGATAGACAGATGATAGAGAAAGAAGACAGAGAGAGAGGATGGAGAGAGAAAGAGAGAGAGAGGATTTTATAGAGAGAAGGGTTCAATCAGTTTCTCTGATTTTGTCTGCCGCTGCTTTAAGTCCTCAAAGGCACTGACGCAGAAACAAATGTTTCAAGTGTTTGTCAGTCTGAGACCTCGTTTATATGCTTGCAGGCCTGATAGAGACAGAGAGAGAGACAGAGAGGAATAGAGAGAGAAGAGAGTGAGGTAGAGAGGCAGAGAGAGAGAAAGAGAGGAAGAGAGAGAGAAGAGAGTGAGGTAGAGAGGCAGAGAGAGAGAAAGAGAGAGAATGGAATCAGAGAGAGGATAGAGAGAACGATAGAAATCAGCAGCTACATGACCGCACACTTTCAAGTGAATGCTTTTGTTTTCTACGACAAAAACATGTAAATGAGAGCCCTGTTCGCCAAGAGCTATAAATAACTGAACAGTGAGATAACGGCATGACTGTGAAGTGCTCCTAGCCAACACTGACCCACTGACCACAAACACATCTACACACCAGGACTGCACAGTTATGAGCTGTCTCTTATCCTCACATGCATGCACGCGTGCACACACACACACACACACACACACACACACACACAAATATCCATCTCTCACGAACAACCTTATCTCAGTGACATTTATCACCTACAACCCATCTCTCATGAACCTGTACATTTATTATCTACCACCTTATAAACACTCACAAATCTTGTCAGCACATGGCTTCACACACGTACAGGGCTAGTGTCAGGTGGATCTACTGGGCTAGTGTCTAGCTAACTATGGGGGGCACTATCCAATGTGAAATATATTCATATGAGGGTGTAGGGTGGATATGGCAAAACACATAACGCCTGCACTGCACATCTACAGTATTATACACACACTGTCTCAATCTAAACCTAACTCAGTGACCGAAAAGCTCTTCTCTTTTAAGGGCCAATATACTGTAATTTATTGTATTTTCTTTTTTTTCCATGAGATGCATGTGCATTGATGTACTCAAAGCACAGTTTTGACATTCCCTAGCTTTGTCCAATAGCACTATGACCAATACAATCGTGAGAATCCATCAACTACAACCTCCCTAACTTAAAGTTAGGATGAGCAGCTGAGAGGCTGCATTCCAGCAAGACTGACTGAATGCAGGCCAAACACCAAGGGACCATGAAACTTTAAACCTTTAACTCCGGACATTCTCACTCTGCACAAACGTGCACATATAATTCAGTGACAACTCAGTTACTCAGTGTCTACTGAATAATTTATATTATCATATTATAGCTAGTTCCAGCCTTGCATTATGACTGGCTGAGAGGTAGTAAGGAATATCAGATTGTAAGGTTTTTTTTGTTAATCTCTGAGCAATCCCAGTCCACATTATTCAAGCATGTAGCCTAGCAACCGCAGCCAGAAAGATCATGGAGTCTAAATAAGCTTAGCTGTTTTTCCATTTTTGTCTCAGCATTGTCTTAAAAACGGTTATATGTCAACAGTGAAATGGGATCACAATAATATGTGCTGATATTTCAGTGTACAGCACTTCAAAAGTGTATAAAATAAAATCCATTCACTTAAAATCACTTGTACTACACATATTATGCAAAAAGTGTTTTTTAACACTTCACTTAAGGACAGAATTCATAAGGTTATGACAAATAGACATACTTCTAATAACAACTAACTGGCATAAACCCACATGTACATCATGTCCCTCATGATATCCTTTCCTGAGGTGAAATTACATTTTTAAGATAACTGACACTTGTTGAAAAAGGCCTTTATATGTTTCTATGTCAGCTTAGGTCAGTTGTCATAAGGGCTTTTTGTACAAGGAGAAACTTAACCTTCATTGCATTTACTGCATTTGTTAGACCATCAAATCCAGGAAACATACCCCCTAATCATTTTACTGATGTAATTAATGCAATATTAGGGGTCTTTCCAAGAGTAACTTGCGAAATAGATGTTCTTGCCTGGGCAGAGAATCAAACTCCAGCCTGCTGGGTGGTGGGTAGAGGTGTTACATACTATTCTATGCAAACCAGAAACTAAGGAGCAGAATGATAATGTTACCATTGTTCTTTCTACTGAACACACAACACGTCCCGACAGGTCGGTTATTAATACATTTCACTGCCAGCAGGTCTGATAAATAGCACACACAAGCAGTTTCTGGACTTATTTGAATTCTCCAAGTACGTTTTATACTTGCTGAGACAAGGAGATGCTCAGTGGAGACGGTGATGGTAACACCATCCTCCTTGTATATACAGCCGGTACGTAGTGGGTATCACTGATGAATTTTTCCAGCAGACTGATTCCTGGCTCGGGGAAGAGCTAACATTTTTGTGCAACATTCGTAATGCTGCATTAGTTACCCCTATAAAACAAAGAGACTGTGAGTAATGTATGCTGTAAGGTAATGTAGGCTAAGCCTGCCCTTTCAAAAATGCAACATTTTATGGACAGCCTACAACTGGACGAACAAATGAACTAGTCAGGATGATTAAAAGGCAGATGTCCGGAAAATTCAATTGTTGCCTTGATCATTTGAGTTCTCTCAACTGCTCTTTTCGGCAATGTGGTGATGAACCTGTGTATATTTCCGTTCCGGAGTGTCAAGTGGCATGTGCGTGGAGAATGACTGTGTGAATGACACACCTGTGATGGTTTGGATCCCCTCTCCCTCTGGGTCCAGCTGCAGCTTGCTACAGCGGTTGGCCGCGCTCCGTTTGATTGGCCCAGGCCAAGATTCCCTGCACCTGCTGCCCTCTCTCTCACTCTCTCGCTCGCTCTCGCTCTCTCTCTCATTGGCCTTCGTTCTCTGGCCTGAACGAGCTCCATCCGTTCACATCGTAACTCACTCCGTGCAGCTGTCGCCTGTACCGGGTTAGAAACTCAGGCTCATTCTCAGGTTTCCCTGTCTTTACTGAAGTCGGCTATCACTGAGCCTGGCCCCGGTCCAGTGTCTATTAACACTGTACTACAGTCAAACAAGTCCCAACAAGCAAATACACTCACTGTCACAGCAACAACATCACCTTATTACTGTCGATTGTCCAAATACAGTCCTTCTACAAGTTAGCACATCTGTTTCTCAAAGAAGCAGCACAACGGCAGCATTAAAAACTAATGTGCACTGATCTGAATAAACTAGAACTGCTGCTAACAGGTTTGGAATCAACGCGCCAAATCATATACAACCATTTGTGTGGTAGAAAATAACTGATACTGCTAATGTCAAACGTCATCTGTTTCAAATCAGTAGAAAGCAAGGACCCGTAATAGCAATTAAATCTAGTTCATTCTAATTAATGAATAATGAAATGACAATACACTTTATGCTGTGTTAATATTACTATAATTGTTTGTCTTTCAAAAATAGTTATCATGGCCACCAAGACACAGGAAAATGACTAGAAACAGACAGTTTCCGCAAATAATTTCACTGATTCTTGTTGTTCCCAATAGAAATACTAAACATCTGGTGTACAATTTATATTTCAGTGCACAATGTAAAAGCTATTATTTAAAACAACGAAAATTACTCACGACAAGTGATTCCAAACTGTTGAACAGTAGTTTAACCCCGTAAAGGTCACTGACTATGAGTGTAATTGAATCCGCTACATATATTCTGCTTTACCATGAGCTATCCAGCCGGAGAATTACTGGAGTGAACGCTCCTGCAGCTCTTCGACCTCATCAAGGCAGAGCTTGTTCTTGTTCACTGTCATCTGCTTCACACACACACGTGCACGCGACTAGACAAACGATGTCTGAGAATCAGAAAAAGTGGAAAACACGGAGACCGCGTAAATGGGTCTGACACTGCTGTCCTTTAAATAAAGCGGATAAAAGTGAGTCTGGTTTAAGCCAGCAGCGGAAAGTGGGGAGGATTCGTCCATCTGTGGGAACGGGCCAGGAACACCACACAGACAGTCTGGCAGCCGGGGAAGCGCACATCATTCATGTGTCACCTCCGCGAGCGGAAAAAAGACGAGAGGGCTAGCTGAGCGCTTTCTAAAATTACACACAGCTTAGACCCAGTGACTCACAACACGCTCCTAATAAGTGCTCCAATCAGCCTCGCTGCATTAAAAATATTGCATATTAATAAAAAGGCAGAGCACCACAGCTGATCAAAAGCAGGCCTGGACGTTATGGAAAAAAATCTAACAATGCAATGCTTTTTCATGATTGTAAAATAAAGTGGTCCTTTATGAACATATGAACATGCACACGCACATCACACAGTGTCAACAATGTGAAATTCTTTCCTCTGAATTTAAACCCATTCAAAAGGTGAAACCCACAGCTTCTTAACCAAAATGAACCAGTGGTGCCACATAAGTGTACACTTTTATATTTATTCTTTATTTCACATAATGTAACCAATTATGCATTATTCAAAATGATACATGCACTTAATTAGTGTGTTTTAGTTTCTGACAATACACATAATATGCTCAGCAAAGCATATTATGATTTAATGTGACATAATTTATCATGATAGTGATATTAATGTCATATTAGCCACGCCTATGTATTGCAATATTTTCATCTGCAAGGTGACTGGATTGTAGAACACCCAACTAACCTACTTTACCACATCAATGTCAGTTTTCAATTGAACACATTCATTATTTTATATTTGTTTTCATTTATGTCACAAACTTGCTATTTTGAGCTAGCAAACAATTGAAAATGGATATAGGGCTGCAGCAAAAATCAATCACAATCTAAACAGAAAAGACATTTGAATAACATAAACCTTTTACAATTTTAGGAATCCACACACTACCGTGGGGAAACACATTTCATTGATCTAAGTTTGTCACCACAAGCACACCAGGCTCTTTGGACGGTTGAGCCTCCACTCCTGACTGTCTTATCAGTTTAACACCAGACGTATTTCAAGTAAGTTTCCTACACTTTAACTGCTTTAACTGACATTTTATAAATGAACATCATGTATGCAATTATAAAACACTTCAACGTAATAATAACAGTAATAATAATCAAATTAAACAGAAATAATAGCAATTTTAATGTCTTATATAGTAAGACAATAGTAATTAATGTCTTGCGAATTATTATCTTCAAGATATTTGTATTATGGTCAATTAGAAAAGTAACCTTTTGTTCATCTGAAGTACCATTTTACAATTTAATTAGTTTAACTTTATGTTAAACTATGTTTCACCTCATTAAGTTATAATTGTCAGTTAAATTGACACATATCCAGAATATCATTGTAGTGTACAGTGCAACATTCTGTATTTTACAGTCTTTTCTGGGGGTTGTAATGTTCTATCTTTTGTCCTTTCCATGTGTATCTCTTCGTTCAGCCCAGCCATGGGTCTGCGTTTTCTTAGATACTTTGTTGTTATTTTGTTTTTTGTTATACTGGCTCCTATTCCATGAAACAGGATTAAGGGAAAGTTAGTATATAACTGTGTATCTGTGTATCAGTGTTTGTCAGTTACCTATGTTTTGCCTTGTTTTGGTTTTTTAGCTTGATTTTCATTCTCTGTGTGTCTTCGTTCAGCCCTGGTCTATTCATTTTAATCTCTGATCTGTTTTCATGCTGCATTTTTGGTTTTATTTTGTTTGAAATATCTCTTTGATATTCACTCACTGTACTTATTTGTGTTTAGCATCTGGCATCCTATATTCTGGAAAGAAATGACTGTTCACACTTACATCCAGCTCCATGCCCACAACAATACCTTACATAAGAGTCCATTTTACTGTGGCCAGCATGGACATGCACCCATCACAACTGCGCTGGTGTCAGAGCTGGATAAGACTCGGAAGTCAAATGCTGGATCGAATTCAGCCATGATTACAGTTTCAGAAATCACGCTGCTTTTCCTTCAGGAAAGGCAACATGACAAAGCAATTTAAACCTGAAAAATTCAAAACATAAGGGTCCTAGGGGACCAGCACTTAGTACTTTGATAGAAATCAGCATTAATTTTTAACACGTAACACATCTTAATGTCAATCAATCATCACATTATCAAAAACCTCATTGTTTTTGTGCATTACGGCTTGCTATAGCAAAGCATGCACTATAAAACAAGCGAATAAGATCCAGAGTAAAAAGTAATGGTCCATGCCAGAAGATGAACTTTGACATGTCATGGTATTTAATATTATCAAATGACAATGTTTCATTATGTGACATGCTTATAGCAAGCCATATGACATCATGAAGCATTCGTATGAGTTCAGTATCGCTACGTAGTACAATAAAATACATTCTCAGAGATCTGACTAGAAGTATGTGATTATGAAAGAGAAGAGCATGCATTTCAGCTTTCAGCAGAAATGTATGCATTTATTTGTCAGTTGCTCTCTGGTGTCATTGAGCACTTCATCAAAATGATTTAGAAACTAGCACAGACACCCCTACTCAAAATGCATGTAGTCAAGCAGTGAAAAATAACAAAGTAAACAAAAGGAGGGATTGTGGTCAAAGAAGGAAAAGAAGGTAAGATAGGGTAGGAAAAGGGCATACTTTTCGCAACGGCGATTCAGCTGACCGGACTTTCTTGGGAGATATCTGTGAAGAGAGCAAGAGAATTAATATCTTGTTGATCCCTCTTCAGAGATATCTCCTATGACCCAGCACTAGGCTACAGCTGTCAATGCATTTTCATAAAACTGTAATCTCACATTGCCTGAGAACCGCAAAGCCAGTGTTGTAGCCGTCCTCAGTCCGTACCCTTTTCCTCACATCCTGCGCCTCATGAACCACCTTTCCTAACTTCCACAGATTTAAATGCCTTAAAAAATCCTTACAACTAGTCAGTTTTGCTGAAAGCTCACTTGACTCAGTTCCACTAAGTCATGCAACTTAGCTTTAGACTGACATTACATCCCAATCTCCAAAATCCACTTTACTGACTGTCCTACATTACTGTGCATGACGTGTTTCTTGTACAAGCTTTCATCAGGAAGCTGTAAAGGGAAACTCAAATGTTTTCCTACCAAATCTGTTGCATCTGATGCACACAGTTATTTCTCGAAGACTGTATTTTAAATGCCTTTGTACTTAGGAAAGAACAGAAGACTCTTTGACTGTAAACACACTAATAGAGGTTGCTGTGTTCCACAACAACAGCACTGGTGAGACATGTCATATTGGTCATTCTGAGACCTGTAATGTTAGATTGTAATGGCTGTAGTTTTAAAGCCTTTATTTACAAAACTGCTCAGTCGCTTTCAATATAGATATTTTGGGGTGTTTTTCTGTTCTAAAGGGAACCTCTCCAAAATAATTCTGTGATAATCTATGGTACAATATAGATGCAACAAACAGAAATGGAGATGTGTGGGGTCTTCATGGTTAGCAGTTGCTATGCCTTCCTTTTCATACTCCTCAAATCCTCAGGCAGGAAGTGCTGTTTGTTTGTTTGTGGCAACCGCAAAGTTAATAATTCAGGACTAGCAGCCAGAAAACTAAACACATCTTTTTTTTCCGTTTCTTTTATGAAAAAAAAAAGGAATATTTGGAGCTGTTTTCGAATATAGTCCCTAAGGGTAGCTTACGGATCTTGCATGTCATGTTTAATAATGCTTCTCTTCCATTTCTCTATTAGCCAAAAGCAATAAAGAGAAACATAAAATGGTGTGATAAAATAATTGTGGGAAATTCATTCAAACGCTGAAATACAGCAATCCATCCCAGATTTGGTGCGTCTGTAGAGTTGCCGTTTGAAAAGTGACAGTAACACACACGAGGTGTACAGGCACAGGACAAAGAGCAAAGCTACGAAACAGATGCAGAGACAGGGCAACACGGACAGCAGAACGAGGCAGGACAGGGAGGCTACACTGGCACTGGCTATTGGTGGGAACACAGTGGACAAGAGGATTTCCCCTATCCATAAATATACTAAGTACACACTACATATTTTAAGATAACACAGTATAATATATGGATATGCTTAGGGATGACAAACTACTAACATAAGCTGTATCTTAATTAAACATTTACAACATGATACATTCAATACTAAAATGCAACTGTCATAACATTTCTTACAAGGTAAGCTTGTAAAATAAAATGGAAGCAGAAATGGGAATGAAAAATTATAATCATTATTTCAATTAAATCTTTGAACAGCTAAACTGTTAAACTTAACAACTGAATCCACCGCTGGACCGCTACAGGTGTGAATTCAACACTAGCTTTGTATTTATGTTTTATTTGTACTTCTGCACTGACTGAAAGTCAACAATCATAACAATCATTAAACATATATGTCCAAAATTTTTTCTTCAGTTTAGAACTGGAGCAGTAAAGTGAAAAGTTGAAGTGACTTATAGAATCAATATTAGCTTCAAAGTTCCACTGTTAAAAGGCAGCAATACATCGGGATATTTTGCTTGGCAAAATCTATCAGCTACTTCTGACTAAGTGGACAATGTAATCAGTCCAAACAGACTAACTCTGCTGTCTGACTGAATGGAAATGTGTAGAATAATTTATTTAAGCTCATCAAAAATTATTTTGAGTGCATGAAAGTGTATAAAACCGAACTGCAAATTGTAAAATGGATTGTTTTTTCACATTTCTGCATCCATTTAATATAAAACATCCTCAGATTAATGAATGGAGCAAGTACTTTAGGTAAAAAGATGGTCACAACAAAGATGTAACACATAATGAAACACAGGTAAGTGTGACTGTTCTGTACCTTCATGGGTGCTAGCTGGATGGGGGTGATGTAGGAGGGGTCCACCATGGGTTTGGGCCTGTTGGCTGTATCTGCCAGCAGGCTCTGCCATTGCTGGGGCAGTCCGGTGAACTTTTGTTCGTGCGGGTCAAACCCTGTGTGTACACGATGCTCGAAGTTCGAGGGGGCCGAAATCTCCAGCCTCTTCTTCTTCTTTCCAAACATGTTGGAAAAGCTGGACAAACCTGAAATCACACAGCGAGAAAATGCAGCTTTGAGTTTTGCAGAGCTAATGCACTGTTTATTAAGAAAACCCAGCATCTTTTTGCAGCGATTCGACAGTGGCAACCATGGCAACATGTGCCTCTGTTATATTTATCAATGTAATGTTCATTTCTGTTCTATTTTCAATCACTTTTTAGTCTTTTTCAATCACTTCGCTTATCTTAAATTTAAGTTCATTTTTAAATTAACAATTGTAACTACAATTTACAGAAATATCCTTACACAAAAGCATGTCAATACAAGTAATAACTAATGTAGTCTAAGGCACTTGTAATTTATCATGTGACATTGCAGTCTTTCATTTTTAAATATACAGTATATATAGAAAAGTAGCATGTAATATTGCAGAGAGAAGCATGTTCTGTTACTGTTGTGTTAATAGAAGTAATTTGCAAACTGCTCAAAACAAATCAGGACATATTTACCCTTTTTAGCTGTACAGTAAACCGCTGCTTATCACTGGGGATATGATCCAAGCACACCCGCGTGTAGTCAAAAAATCCAAATATATGATGTGGTATAAAAATATGCCTAAAATTGCCTATTTATATAGTGTTTATTATAGTTTAAAATCCAGCCTCTGGGCCAATCACGGCCCGCTGTCAGATTTCATAAGGACGGCAGCTTCAGTCTTAAAATGTGTTATTTATGGCTCGCTAGCTCTGTCATAATAAATAAATAATAAAACTTAAAAAATGTAATTGCTCCATTAGTTCTACCTCCTTTAATTTATTAATGCTATCTGGCTCTGAATCCATGAAATCCAGATCTCAGTATCACCGTTCTCATTAGTGTCCGAAAATGATCTATTCTGTGATTAAATCGGAAATTGAGTGTTTTGAACATTAAACTCTCTTGAATAAGGTTTGGTTATAACTGTTGATTTTATCTACCTGTAGATGTGACACAAACTATTGATTTCTGAATGACCTTGTAAAAGACAAGCACAAAATGCACTTGTTTTTAACTTTAATGATAACACACCACTGTGCATTACTTATAATTCCTGTTTAAAATGTTCCTGAGCCAAAGATATTTATCAAACTCATGGAAATTTAAGGCATTCTATACAGTCTGTTCAGTGCTATCTGACTAGATAAGAATGATAGGCACAATGGTATTTTCAGAGTTGTTCCTTTCTGCCTGATTCGTTTACATTTGGTTACATTGCCACAAGGTAACTGTGAAAATTTTTTGTGACAATTAAAATACTGCGAGTATTTTCATGTAAATTTTGTGGTTAAAAATGGTCAGAAAAAAACATTAGGGTAAATAAGTATATCTCCACTTTATCAAATTTGGCCCTCTTTGCAAAATGTTTCTAAATCTCTCTTGTAAATAGTAAATGTGGCCCCAAATGCTCCCAAAACACTTTAAATTAATTTAAATCTCATCTTTAAAATGTACCCTTAAATACAGGGCTTTAAGAAGAACAAAACACAAGAACAAAATAGAAATTCTGAACTGTATCTGTCAGAGATGAGCTGCAGCCAATCAGAAGCAAGGGGAAACAAACAGGTGACTTTCCGCCACACACCCTCGTGCTGGTTGTTTATGTTTGGGTGTGGCGCTGAGCAGCAGAGGTTCATTCAGTTTAGGTGCATCTGATTGTCTTGCTAAATGCCACTCCCAAACAGAAACAACACAGCATAAGGAAGAGGGACCATGGTGGACAAGGCCCTGATTTCACAAAAAAAAAAAAATGCGGAGGATTTCTAAAATTTCCATGAACGATTATTAGTTCGGTACTTAGAAAATCAGCAAGAGACTGAAGACGCAGATACAAATTTATCATTGTAGATACAACGTCAGGATTTGAAAGAGTAAAACAACTTTAAGGACTCAAAGTATATATCTTCATTTGGTTCATTCCAATTTTGTCCATTTCCATATATCCGTAGTTTTTTATATTTATTGAGAAGTATCTCAAGCCAAAGAATTTGTTAGTATATGACATTTAAATCTTACGAGTTTTGCTTATTTGAATGTGAAATCATTAAATCTCAGCAGCTCAAAATTGTAAGATCCACAACAAATGATCCAACTGAAAGAAAAGAGCTCATTGTTTGAAAACACCATTATTAATAAACACTGTGAGGATGTAATGCTTGCCTGCTATGTGTATTATGGTGCGTCCGAGAGAACAATGAAAAATGTATTAGATTTGAATCTCGCCAGTTTCACAGGAACAGAACTTTATTGTCAGTTGAAGTGTGAATCCATTTGTTAATATAAGAATAGATTTGCCAGTTCTGATACAGATCAGAAGCCTTTGGAAATGAAGTGCATAGTAACTGACCATTCCTCAACCCCTTTGTATTCTCAACACTGAATAGATTTCAGTGTGTTGGGATTGTCCCCTACTTTTTGTTTGTCACTGTCAGTCAAGAAAACAATGCCGTCCTTCAGCTTGGACACACCAGGCCTTACACCGTACCAGGCTGACCTACACACTGCCAGCTGTGCTGCCATCACACACACACAGACAAAGAGACAACTCTTGTATATACGTGTGTATGAGAGAGAGAGTAAGCTCTGGAAAAATCTGTTTTTTTTTCACTATAGGTGTGAAGGCAGACCCTGGCAAAGTCCTGCAAAGCACAAATTATTCTTCTACGTGGGTTCTTTTTAAAAATTTCACCCAAGAGTCTCAAAAGCACATATGTATCATCATCTAACTTTTTCCTAACATTTACAAAACTACTGCTTCCATGTTGCTGAATAGCCCTACCTCATCAAAGTCAACTAACAAGACCCACAGTAATATGGCCAGGGCTTAGAGGCTTCAGGATCCCACAGTAATTCAATATTTGAGCATTTTTTATTCTAAAATATATTATCACTATAACTAGAACAGTATTTTCAGTATGTTTTGTCTTTGCTGATAACAGCCATAACCTGAAAACACTGTCATTTACATTATGTAAACCTTTTAAGATGAATGGATCAGTGCAAAAGGTCCAAGCTGCTTGTAATAGCAAAGAATCTAATAAAAGTTTTAAAAATCCCCTCTGAAGTCACAATTTTTGAAACATGACTTTGTTATTAGCAACAGTATTAATCACTATTCATGAAGTTTGGAGTTGACCAGTGTTTTAATAGAACTGACATATGTTCAAGGAAAGTGTATATTGGGGTAATTTATCATGAGCACGTCATCATTCAGTTGCTCAACTACACTTGTGAATCAAATAATGGTTGAATTATTTGATTCGTTGAAGTCTGAAAAGCCACTGTCCACTCACCAGCTTGAAGTGGACAATAAATGAGGAGTCCAGGCCCTCAGGCACATGTGAGACTAAACCTGTGCATTGATAAGCGTAGCAGGTTTTGCATGAATGAAGTACTCTGTCTCCAAGCAACACCTGAGAGGGCTGACGGAGTGAGCGGCTCCCAGCAAGAGAGAAAGTGAGTAATAACATAGGGGCTCATTCAGCTGATTAATGGAGTCTTTTTCGTTCAATTTGCTCACTCCAGCTCCGGGGGAGTTGAGAGCATAGGGTTTCTAAGAGGAACAAGCCCTAGGCCAAATATAGAGTCTTTAGCAAGGGGGGGAAATGGACTGGGCAAGCAGAGGATTCCCTATTAGGGGCTTTTACTAGGGCTGCACAATATGGATAAAGAATCATATTGTGACATATCATATAGCGATTGTGGTGTGACATGCAATAAGTGTGAAGCCACTGTTAAATCCTTGATGTGACCATGTATGTAATTACATTTGCTGGATCACACAGCATGATTCATAAAAATATGCACAAAATTGTTCCTTATGTAGTATAAAAGCTCATACTCATGGGCTTGTTTGCATACTGCAGCCTTCTGCTATATTAGCATTGCTACAATAAATCAAATGACAAATATAAAATGCTCTGTACTGTAAAAGTCTCAACTCATGTTTATTTCAGGCAAGAAAACTGTACCATAATATGTGAATTATTTAAAAAATGCAGAATAGTGCTGCACTGATTACAATAATAACACAACTATGAAAATTCATGCTCAGGTCATGTAATTGATCAGGCTAAAAGTTAACAGGACACCATGGTCACATAATAAAATCTGAATGCACCACCAGCCCATATTTGCAATGAAACATATTCAGCAATCAGATCTCAAGCTTGGCCTGAGATGGAGTTCAACCTCCTCACCACTGGGGAGACAATGGATATTACACTGAGCGTAAAGATATACTTCCTGTTGTAGCACTATTTGAGAACTCAATTTAGAAAATGTTATTGCAAAGAAGTGCCTTTGCTTTTACCAAGTGGTCTATATTCTTGGTTTTAAAATTTTTTGGTTGCCGACTGTTTTGTATTTAACTACTTTGACAGTTTGGCCCAGTTTTTGGTTTTTGACTACATGCTTGCTCTTTTTGAATCACATATTTTATCTTGGCCCTGTGATACTGTTTGCCCCTGCCCAACTAGGAATGTGCTAAGGATGATAAGACGGGATCATCTGTTTTCACAGTTCGCCAACCACCGACCTTGCTTTGTATGTCACTCTTCATCTTTTATTAAATACTTTACTGCAACTCTCTCCTATCTTCATTACTTGCAAGGCTGTTTTGCAAAAAGACTTCATACATTTTCAAGCCTCTCCAATTAAAAACCCCCAGTATTACCAGAAACAATGAAGGCATGGTCCAATCTGATATAAATGATTGTGTAGTTGTGACTCACTGGAGCAAGATGAAAAATGTGGCTAAAATTAAAGATTCTAAATTTCCAATGGGCACCACATTTGTTTTGGCAAGTAGAAGAGGAGATATTTTATAATATAATATGAAAAGGTACAGCTTGTGTGCACAGTTTTGCTGTGAATGTGTGTTTTCTAAATGCTTTTGCTCTTTCTTGGAAAAAAATAAAAATATTACTAAAGAAAGGACCTTAAATGTAAGGAATTCATTACATAACACACTATGTAATCAGTTACATAAATACCAAATTTAAACAGTACAGTGGTAAGACAGTAACAACTGTAGGCATGCATGGGTTAGGAAATAAGGCAATAGCTGAAATGTTCATATATTCTTGCTGTGAACCCCAGCATGGAACTTGGCCATGGAGATCCTCCTTTTATGCAAGCACATACATTCCTTTCATGCCTTAAACATGTACCATTGACTCAAAATAACAGCGGATCCAGCACAACGTTGCATTCCCCACACCTATTTAAGCCCCCTTATCTGTTTTCTGCTGACTTGTCAATCACCTCACCTCAACTCCTACGCAATGTGGGCATGCCAACAGCCCTTTTTACTTTTGGCCTGATGCCCACTCTCTCCTGTCCATGGTTAAATGTGCTGCCAACTTGGCCTGTTGCTGCTTAAATATCTGCCACCAAAATGCCCTCTTAAAACAGGGACGGTAGCCAATAAGCACTTCGACACAAAATCTGAAGAAAATCAAGAACAAAATAGAAAGAATACATGCTACCTTGGGTAACAATGACTGACTTTGTAAACACAATATACTACACAGAGACCTTAAAGTGTCTTTAATCCAATGTTACAGAGCAGATTATTAGGTAAGACTCTCCCTCCAACTGTGTCACTTAGATAATGGACAGATAAAGGAGTGAATGGACCCTGAAAGAATATCACCTGACCTGTTGTAATATTAGGACCAACACTAGGCATTAGTCCTATTTTTATGAGTAATTAAAATAGTGGCATGCATTAAAGCAATGGTTCACCAAAAACTCAAATCTACACAATATTGCCATTCTTTGAACAACAAGTTGTTCAACATGTTTGCTTTTGTTTTTCATCTGAGCTATTAGGCTTAATCAAATGTCAAATATGTGTTGGTTGTGATAAAAAATTATATACATATATATGTATATAATTTTTAGTGACCTAACTGGTGAATGTGTGATAAGTAAAGAATAAAATTTAAATTTATTATAGTTAGCATATTTAGCATCTCTTTTTTCATCTTTTTAATTGACAATGAAGAACATCCAGCACACATGTCATCACTCTTTTTGTCCACTTTATAATTTGTATACTTTAAAATGTATTATTTGCTAATATTATTGTTATTATTATTATTAATATTATTGTTATTATTATTATTATTATTATTATTATTAGTAGTAGTAGTAGTAGTAGTAGTAGTAGTAGTAGTAGTA
>JBBKCR010000148.1:5308497-5325506 GCA_037577295.1 Ladigesia roloffi | reverse complement strand
TGCATCCTGTCCGCGAGGAACCACGAGGAACCACAAGGAACCGTGAAGAACCCCGAGCTCGAGGCCCTGGACTGCCTCATCCAGCGCACGCGCGCGGCAGGTGTGGCCGATGAGGGCGATGAGAAGGAGAGGGAGAGGGGCGTTTGGATACAGAGATAGAGAGATCGAGAAAATGAGGGAGAAAGAGAAAGGGAGGGAGTGAGAGAGGGAGAAAGAGAAGGAGGATACGTGAGACAGAGGGAGAAACAGAGTGAGAGAGAGAGGGAAAAAGGGGGAGAAAGGGATGGAGAGAAAGAGAGGAGGTAGAGAGAGGCATGCACGCACAGAGGTGGAGGAGGAGGAGGGCGCGCGTGCTTATTAGTGCTCATTTATTGGCCAATTGTGTGTACAGTAAAACACTACAAAGATACACAAATCGTCGGTCTGTCACCAGGATACAACACAAAAAGGCAGCATCACGTGATCCGTGAAGTGATGATGGCATCGATTGATGATGCTGATGCTGATGAATGGTGATGAAGATGAATGCGCACTTCTCTTGGTCCGCGCGAGTGACGTCATCACGTATAATCTCCAGCTGTGGATAGTATGCACTACCCAGTCAAAGGTTTTGGCACCCACTGAGATTTTCTACATTTGCATACTATTCACGTAGAAATTAGTAAAAAAATTTAATTTAGTATTGTTTACTAACAAATGCATTTAATGTATGTTCACCACCTTTATTAGCCAGAAAAGGTGAACTGTTTAGTGTGAAACAGTAAGGTAGTTCATTTAAAGTTAAAGGACACTCGCAAATTTGACCTGTGCATCACGAACACAACCACTTAACAGGATGTCAGACTTGCACTGTTACAGATTATTTCCATGTAATAAAGGAAACTTATTTAATACATTTTCGTTTACAGTTGATCACTCAATAAATTTCCAAAGGTGTTCATATGATGTCAGTACCTGTATGTGTGTCACAGTAAGGCAGCCAGATGTAACACACCAAAAACAGTCAATAGAAAACAGGACCATGTGTGTGCTCTTTTTTATAATGTGATGAGAACTGCGTTTTTTTTTTGGTTATGTAACTAATTCAGATTCTTTACACAGAAATGAAAACGTAACACGTTACCCTTCACTCTGGTAGCCGTTCTTGTCTCTGACATTGATGAAGGGCTTCTGAAAATGACCACTGAGGGGCACTAGACACAAATCTGTCATAAGCATCTGTGCTGCATGTTGCGAGGGTGAGTGTGTGTGTGTGTGTGTGTGTGTTTCTGTGTGTTATGAATGCCTCATTTAGACATCGATCCAAATGCATTCTTTTGACTCATGGAAAAATCAAATTTCAAACACAGACTTCCTTACATGATCTATTTTGTTCAGTAAATAAAATAATTCACAGTGGATTTACAATAAAACGTTATCTTTCAAAATCATCAGTGAATCTATAGGTGAGTTAAAAAATTGATTGTTGATAATAGTAAATTCGTTATAAAAAAATACATGTTATGGGGACACTTTTTGCCTCACAACACCCTACATGTATCACTCCACCATGAACGCATTTCAGAAATACATCTTAGGCCAAAACCTTCTCTGAAAATTATCATAAAGGCAGCAGGCAGCACACTCATAACCATTTCCTGTAGTGACTTTCTGGGAGAGCTTCTGTAGGCATTAAAGGCCTTGGCCGCCTGGTTCCTATCACCACTGCCGTGAACAATCAAACTCAGTAGGTTTCTCCATAGCAGAGAATTTCTCATCAAACAATTAATTTCTTTACATCTCAAATTTTTAATTTAATGCATTTTACCCATTATTTGTGAGGTATCTCATTTGTAGTAAATGTTTTCAAACACAGACTACATCAGGATACATTCAATTTTATGTTTCTAAAATGAAATTCAAATTTGTCAGTACATTAAAACTTTGATGTTGCCCAACAGAGTACTTCTGTAAGCTGCACAATGTTATTTGGTTAGTAGTGTATAAGATTAATATGTCTATTAAATTCCAACTTAACTCAGATTGTCTATATGAATGGGTGGGCCATTTATTTCTTTATTTATTTGTTTTTGCACTAGGGTCAATAAGATCCTTGTTACACCAGTAAATAGTCAGTAATGGCTGCACTAGCCCGAGTGCAGAAAGAAATCAGCTCATTGATGGTAGAGGGGGAAACAGGTGCTGACTCTAATTGCATCAATCACCAGAAGGTGAGGAGTCAGGGCAGAATGGGACAGAATCCATGTCATCATGACACCTTGGATAAACAATGTCAGACAGTTATAAACTCCACAGCTGTGCACTTCTACAACACATGTAAAAGTACTTGAATACTACTTTAAATTGAAAACAGGATCAAACAAGAAGTCGATGTGATTCTGTCCCCATGATAATGGCTCCCTGCCTATCCTGGTTTCCTCCAAGGCTGGGTTAAACCAGTACAATCTGGGAAGAGCTTCCAGTGTTTCCCATGAAGCAGCACTTTGGATCCTGCCAGGCATTTTTTTTCCTCCTGCAGAGAGAGCATGGCTTATCAGTATTGGACTAATACAGCCGCTTTGTAGTTGGCAACCCTCCCCCTTCCCACAATCCTCTTGTGTCTGCCTGACAGCATCTCTCCTCGCTGCATAGCAACGGAAGCTGATTGGCCAGAAAAGAATCAGGGTTAATACACTGATTGCATTACAAGTGCAGAACTGACACCTCAGCACCACACCCATCCCTCAAATAAGCATTTTTAATTCAGTAACATTGCCTTTTATTTTAAGCATATAGGGTTGGTGTTCAGGGATATTGGATAAGAACTGCTTGTCTAAGTTGCTGTCATTCATAGAGCACAACCCCATTACAACCCTTATGAATCAGTCAAAAATGCATTATTGGCTTTTATTTAAGGCAGATAATGTTGAAGTTGATATGGACTAGTGGGTCAGATATGTGCTTCTAGACTGTGAGGTCTTGGGTTTGGATCCTACCTTCAGCAACACTAGGGAGACTGTACACAGGGGTTAGGGAATGGAAGTCACTTTGAATAAAAAGCATGTGCTAAATCCTGTGAATGTTGAGAGTGCGTTAAATTATGTTGGATAGGAACTGCTTTCTTAGTTACTATCATTTACTATGGAGAAAATCATTATAATCCACAAAAATATGCAAAAACCATGAGTATATGCAAAAGAGATTTTAATGAAGCATACATTGTTTTCCTTTGTTCCTAATCATTTAAAAGGCAGATTATTACTTTTTGAGGAACAGACTTTGTGTGTTTTGGTCCATCTGGAAGGTGTTCTGTGATTTTTTGCGGAGTCTGGATGGTGGCTTCTTTGTGGAACTGATGAACATTGAAATATATAAGTATCTTATAGTTTCTTTTTTTACTTCATGTTTACCTATGTACGATCATTTATATTATTTTTGTTTTTTGATATCTGATTATTATGGAAATACTTGAATGTGATATTAATCTCTATGATAAAGTTCGAAAATACAAATTGTTGTTGAAAAAAAAAGGCAGATTACTACTCATCCCCAAATTCCTTATTAGTTCTGGATTTTGTACACCTGCCTTGCACCATGTTCTCAACATCAACATTTAAAATGAACTTTAAATAGTCATAGATTTTAACCCCGACAATTTA
Source organism: Ladigesia roloffi (assembly GCA_037577295.1). NCBI lineage: Eukaryota > Metazoa > Chordata > Actinopteri > Characiformes > Alestidae > Ladigesia > Ladigesia roloffi. Next base: position 5,321,868 of record JBBKCR010000148.1, on the reverse strand, counting down.
TCTCGTATGCTTTGGGGTTTTCATTTTTCATCAAGAAAGAATATTATACACAAGCAATGGCTTTAGAGAACATATATCGGAGTTTATTAGTTTACTCAAAAACTCTCCCAGAGCGGAAGCTTGAATATGCTGTCATGAACAATATCTCTACAATTTCACCTCTGAGTTTCTCCTCCGGACAGCCATGCTCTTCTTCAGATTCATCTAATTCAGAAGTGCTCTCTTAACAGCTGTGTGACTCGAGCTATAAACTTGATGACATTGATTTTAATGTTTAGTGTATGGGGAAATGTCAACACACCCACCATCAGAATGCACAAAATCTACAGAGAATGGATAGCGTTCTGATGTTTGGCAAGATTCCATCTGTTAATTCAATTAGATATTTGTAATGTTCAGTGAAATAAACAACAGTGTGTTTGTCTTTTTCAGGGGATTGTAATGCATTCAGCTCAGGTTGGATTAATTTCTTTTCACAGTCAGTTAGGTGTACTTTACATTATGAAAATTTTCTGACTGTCTGTCTTCCTATCAATATGGATGTTTCTGTGTATTTATCTACACTATATGGACAAAAATATTGGGACACACCAGCTTTCATTTTTATGTTTCACACCTGATTTGGGCCCTTATACTACCACTGAAGGACAATCTTGATGCTTCAGGATACCAAAACATGTTGGATGACCCCATGCTTCCAGACTTGTAAAAACTGTTTGGAGAATGCCACACTGTGACTTAGTGCAAAGATCAAGGTCCATTAGGACATAGTTGGATATGTTTGGTGTGGAGGACCTTGACTGGTCCGCACAGAGCCCTGATTTTAACCTCATCCAACACTTTTGGGGTGAACTGGAATGGAGATTGCAAGACAGGCCACCTCATCCAACATTAGTGTCTGTCATAAACGCAGAATGTATGGACACACATTCCCACAGAAACTCAAAAATCTTGTGGAAAACCTTCCAAGAAGTGTACAAGCTTTAAAGGGGGACCAACTCCACATTAAAGTCTATGAATTTTAATGCAATGTCATTAAACTCCCAGTTGGTGTATTGGTCAGAAATTCCAATACATAATTACATGAATTATTTCAGTTTTAATTTCAAGATTTATATCAGTTTTTTATTTCAAGATTTATTTCAGTTCTGTACACTTTTACTATTATATTATTATATTATATTATATACAAACTAGGGATGAGCCGGATACTCGGCTGAAACGAGTATCAGGTACGGATAAAGCACTTTCGACGAGTACGAGTATCATACGATTAATACGCCTCGATATCTGTGCTCGGATTGAATAAAAGTTCTCATTGGGTAGCTGACTGTGTCTGCGTGCAGAGGCGTCTGTCAGCGCGCGTGTAGCGCTTTAAGTAGAACACACGTAGCCTTAGTTTCGTTTTTCAAACCAGCGCATAAGGGGGGACAGGAGCAATTCTCTCTCTCTCTCTCTCTCTCTCTCTCTCTCTCTCTCAGTGTGACACTTTCTTGCTGTAATGGTAGTTGTGTTCTAAATGATATTAGAAATTAAGCTACACACACACACACACATTCACACATACATGGTGTGGAAATAAATAAATAAAAAAAAACAAAAATAAATCACAATGGTCATTAAAAAATTGAAAGTTAAAAAAAAAAATTATGTTGAGATGAAAACTCTTGTTCATTACATTTTACTTCATAATTGCCACCGCATGTGTTGTATTCATTGTTGCAAAACTTGTTCTGTATATAGTTCATTTGTTATTGTGATCAAAACCACTGATCTGAAGCTCAATGCTGATGCTGTCATGTAAATAATTTTCTAATCAAGATTAAATATAACAATTTCTGATGAATACATATCAATTGCATGCTTAAAATAACATACCCGTTAAAGCCCCTCCCATTTCAAGACAACCTGACCCACTTCCTGCGTAAGCCACGCCCTTTTCCGGGATAGGCCCCGCCCAGTCCGAGTACAGATACTGATACAGATAATTCATCTGGTTAACAGATACAGATACAAATAATGCTGTACTCGCTCATCCCTAATTGTTAGGGATGAGCCGGATACTCGTCCAGATAAAGCACTTTCGACGAGTACGACTTTCATACGATTAATACGCCTCGATATCTGTGCTCGGATTGAATAAAAATTCTCATTGGGTAGTTGACTGTGTCTGCGTGCAGAGGCGTCTGTCAGCACGGGTGTGTCAGCGTGGGCGTGTATCCCTTTAAGTAGAACACACGTAGCCTTGGTTTCGTTTATCAAATCACCATAAGGGGGTACAGGAGCAATTCTCTCTCTCTCTCTCTCTCTCTCTGCCGGTCATCGGAGTTTTTTTTTACTTAATGCCCTGAGTGACACTTTCTTGCTGTATTTTATAAAAACTTATAATGGTAGTTCTAAAAGTTATTACAAAATAAACGATATTACAAAGTAAGCTACACACACACACACACTCACACACACACACTCACACATACATGGTGTGGAAATAAATAAATAAATTAAATAAAAATAAATCTCAATGATCATTAAAAAATTAAAAGTTTAAAAAAGAAAATTATGTTGAGATGAAAACTCTTGTTCATTACGTTTTACTTCACAATTGCCACCACATGTGTTGTATTCATTCAGATTTTTGCGTCTTCAAGCCCCAAAAACGCCGTCACCGTGTAAACAACAGGCTAAACATGGGCAGGGATGATGTGGTTTGAAGTTAAGAGTGGGAGTGTCGGGGAGTAGTGCAGCGAAAAGATAACCTTTAGACGATTGTTATGAAACAGTAGATATATCCCTCTAGAGGGATTTCCAGAAAAGTAAAGCTCGTATATTTATTAGGCTAAATAAAATGAAATTGTTACTGTGTGTATCCTGCTTATAACAAAGAAATCAGGAGTGTGTATGGAAAACATTCATGCCTGAATAACAGTTTAGTCTATATATGGGGTGGTTTCATATTTAGTCAGGCAGCCAAGGCAGCCAAAAAACTCCTGATCCGCTCGTCTTTTATGCCCACATTGGAAGGAGCATGCGCGTTGGGCTGGGGGCGGAGCCGGGGCTCGAACCCGGGACGCTGGCGTGAAAACCGCAGTAAGCAAGAATAATAGGAAAAATTCGGAGGGCGCTTTACATGTTATAATCTCTGGGGCGAGACAAAGGTCAAGATCCCTCTCTGGTTCTAGGACAAGTTCACTCCACCTACATCTCAGCTCACTCCCTTTGTCTCGCCATAGAGCTGTGGAACAAACGCCATTTATACTTAGAAATTTGGATATGATTCTCGAGGATGGTGGGTGATCGGAAACTTACTTAAATAAGGTACAGGATTACCTATTATGTCACATTTAACTGCAATGTCATGCCGGTTTCATGATTAGAAACACAACTGTTAAGATTTCGACATTAAAGTTTGAAAATGTACTTAGTGCAAACCGTGACATTCTGATATGCAAATTGAACCGGCTAAAAGTCGTTCCGTTGGTTGTCCGTGGGGATGTCACAAGCTCCCTTGTCCTTTGTTCTAAGAGATCCTGCTGCAATTACTTTGTTTTTGTTTGATGGTCTAATGTGGCTGAAACACTATCAGTATGATTATTAGGGATGAGCCGGATACTCGGCTGAAACGAGTATCCGGTACAGATAAAGCACTTTCGACGAGTTCTCGGATTGAATAAAAATTCTCATTGGGTAGCTGACTGTGTCTGCGTGCAGAGGCGTCTGTCAGCGCGGGTGTGTCAGCACGCGTGTGTACTGCTTTAAGTAGAACACACATAGCCTTAGTTTCGTTTATCAAACCAGCGCATAAGGGGGTACAGGAGCAATTCTCTCTCTCTCTCTCTCTCTGCCGGTCATCAGAGTTTTTTTTTACTTCATGCCCTGAGTGACACTTTCTTGCTGTATTTTATAAAATCTAATAATGGTAGTTGTGTTCTAAATGATATTACAAATTAAGCTACACACACACTCACATGGTGTGGAAATAAATAAATAAATAAAGTAAAAATAAATCACAATGATCATTAAAAAATTACAAGTTTAAAAAAGGAAATTGTGTTGAGATGAAAACTCTTGTTCATTACGTTTTACTTCACAATTGCCACCACATGTGTTGTATTCATTCAGATTTTTGCATCTTCAAGCCCCAAAAACGCCGTCACTGTGTAAACAACAGGCTAAACATGGGCAGGGATGATGTGGTTTGAAGTTAAGAGTGGGAGTGTCAGGGAGTAGTGCAGCGGAAAGATAACCTTTTGACGATTGTTATGAAACAGTAGATATATCCCTCTAGAGGGATTTCCAGAGTGTTATCAGAAGAGTAAAGCTCGTATATTTATTAGGCTAAATAAAATGAAATTGTTACTGTGTGTATCCTGCTTATAACAAAGAAAACAGGAGTGTGTATGGAAAAAGTTCATGCCTGAATAACAGTTTAGTCTATATATGGGGGGATTTCATATTTAGTCAGGCAGCCAAGGGGAGAAGATCTGCTCGTTTTTTACGTCCACATTGGGAGGAGCATGCGCATTGGGCTGGGGGCGGAGCCAGGGCTCGAACCTGGCTCCGCCCCTCGAACATGGCTGGCGTGAAAACCGCAGTAAGCAAGAATAATAAGAAAAATTCGGAGGGCGCTTTACATGTTATAATCTCTGGGTCAAGATCCCTCTCTAGTTCTAGGACAATTTCACTGCACCTATATCTGGTTAACAGATACAGGTACAGATAATGCTGTACTCTCTCATCCCTAATACATACACAGATGTTATAAATCAATACATTTTACTGTAAACATCTTTTTAGTTTGTAAATACCTCAACTTTCCCTTCACGTCAGTTTAAAATTCTTAATTTAAATGAAATTTTGCTTGTTATGTCAAGGACTGATGCTAATCTAAGAAATGATACAAGATCTCTGATACTGCTAATTATTGAAATATATTTAGCTGAAATCGTACAAAAATAAATCAGGTTGCATGTATTACTTGGTTAAAAAAAGTTTTTAATGCTTTTCTCCCTTCATAAACCACTAGGATTAGATGATTTAACTGGCCTTTAAAGGGTTAAAGTTCTTCATTTAAATGATTTTTTGCTTTTCATGACAAGGATTGATGCTAATTTTAAAAAATCAAGTTGGTGAACGCTGAAAAATATTTTAATATATATTAATTTTATAACATTTTGGGAGTGTAAACAGGAGGTGGCCATTTTTGGCCACGAGGACGCTGAGTGTGATTTTTTCAATCTTTGCTTTCCCTGCAAAATATAAACAATGCATAATAATCACTGTTGTTGTTAATCAGTAACATATCTCAGACTGTACTATTAGTAACACATGAAAACCCAGTAGCATTGAGAATATAGAAAATTTACACTTTTGAGGTTTTCTAACATGTGCATAGTGCAAAAAAACTGGTATTTGAAGGATAAAAATAAAAAAGAATGGATTATTATACTTATGACAAGTACTGATGTTAATTAAACACTTTATGCAGTAAAATAGCAAAAAAGCATAACTATAATAAAAAATCACTGACAATATGTTGGTGGCCATTTTTGGCCACAAGGACGCTGAAAAGGTAGCAAAAAAGAGGACAGCCAGAGGGTTAAGGAAATGACAGTATGCCCTTTTTTTTTGCCCCCCTGCAATAAATGACATTATAGTAGTGTGGCGTTGTTATGGGTAATTTGATACGTTTGATGTGGGGCCAAGCTAATTAGCAGATCCTGAGTTGGCCAGAAAATCACAAATAATCAGAGACAAACGCAGACGATTCACGACACACATTATTGTTGCCAGCGTGGGGAAAACAGCAGGTAGTTGGAGCTCCATTTCTGCTTGGCTCCATGGTGTTGGCCCCTGTTTTCTCCTGACATTACTGCTGCCTGCTGGGATGGCTACAGGCCTGTCAGCCCGCCTGACGTCAGACAGAACAGATAAGACCTGAAAATAGCAGCTCCCTTTCTCCTCACAGCTGCATTCAACACAACAAGCACCTCCATGAATCATGCAGCCAGGACAAACACAACCAACACTACCATTTACACTTGCATTTTAGAAGGGAACTTTTAAGGGTAAGGGTCATGAAAGAAAAGTTATTCTGCAGTTGCCACCTGTGTGAGTCATGAGTATGAACAAAAATACTTCTACACTACCACTTTAATTTCTATAGTCAGATGACAAAGAGAGGACAATAAATGGGTGGGAAATGTTAATGAAAATAAGCTACAAGCAACCTCATCTGCCTTCAGTAAAAATAGAAATTGAATTGAAAACTTCAATTAGATCTATGGGAAAATCAGTAAATAGGATTAAATATCAAAAGCATACATCCAGTGATTCTCATTATATGTATGTTATGTTTAATAGGTAAAAACAGAAGAGCACTTGTGCCTCAGGTCATTGAGAACATCAGTGCGGGACATCATCAGCAAGTATAGTCCATCTGACGCTTGATAAAGGAAGATATTATGGAAGGGTTGCAGTACAGAAACCCCTCATTACAAAAAGAGATGCATATTAAAAAATGACACATTTTGGAAACCACAGGCACTGGTCGACAGACCTGGGGAAATAATTGATGGGTCAGATAAGTCATACTTCACTATATACACAACTTGTGCAGCAAATACAAAGAATACAGGCATAGTGCTTAACTCCTATGGTGAGTGACATGAGTGGTTTTGTTATGCATTGGAGTCCATTTTGCTGGCATGGTATGGGTTTGTTTTCCCCCTTAGAATGAGGGGTAATATCAAATCAGTATGAAGCTATTCTTACTGATCACATTTGACACTAGTGAAGATTAAATTGACCATTCTGTCATTGCGAACACAGCACATGAAAAACCTGAAATTCTTCCTCTGCTTTTAACCCATTCACCAAGTGAAGCAGCGGGTGGAAGGGAACACAGCACCCAGGGAACAGTGTGTAGGGACGCTACCTTACTTAGTATATCTCAGACATGCTTAGCAGTCTTGGGAATCCAACCCAGAGCTTCCTGATCGCAGGACAAATGCCCCAACCACCAAACTACCAGCTGCCACAGATCTTGGATCATGTGAGATGGTGCTTTACACTTCTAAATAGGGGGAATTTCTTTTGTTAGCAGATGGCAAAAGAAAAACAACAAGCATGCCAGAATGCTCAAGTGTGGAAATTTGTCCTTCAAAATGAAGATGATAGTGCTCACTGCATAGACAAGCCTGACATGACTAAGCACAAACTTTCCTTCATCCTCTGCAAAATTGGTAGTAAATGATAGCTATAAAACAGCGACTTTGAAATGCGGTTTAACGTTCAATAGCTTGGTGGATATATCTAAGCTGGTTAATTATCTTAAACTAGTATTCATTCTGTAAATGCAATTTGTCTGAAGAAGTAAAAATATTCCTCAATCGGCTTGTTCAACTGGAGAAGCTTGTAGACTTTATACCACATGTTCTTGAGAACACACTTCTTCACATTCCAATGCACAATTACTGTTTATTTTCGAAACCGAAGGGACAAAATTTACCTAGCTATCTGTCCTACCAGCCATTATTGATTTCTCTTTGGATTTAATTCCAAATGGGACTACATTCTGGTAAAATAGTTAGGTAATATGTATTTTATGTCATTTAGGGCAGGTTATCATTTCTATTCTATCCAATTAAATCATTAACATGCTGACATCACTATTTCTTGTTCAACAGTACGGTTACTGTGGTGAATAACCGTGTAAATTCAAATTCCCCAACCCAGGTCCCTGATGACCTGGCATTGCACCCACACACACACACATATAAATACCCACATACACACAAACACTTAACATTGTATGGTGTGCCCACAGCTGACACTGTGTTCTCCTGCTGCAGGGTGTCTTTGTGTGCTCCTAGGGCTGTAGTAGATAAGTAATCATTCACTTTCTGCGCATAGAAAACATGGAATGTCGAACAACTGTTTGCTCTTCTCCCGTCTCCTCATGACACCAATTGCTTTCCTGAATTGGAGGTTCCTCCTATATTAACAGGGGAAGGGTCTCCATTGATAGAAAGATGTGCCCTTGTAATAGTAATTCCTATTTCAGTGCAAGCTCAGAATCCACTAAATCCATTGTATAGCCAAATATACAATATCCCCCTTCTCACCAATGTAGCTGGCTTGCTTCCTAAGACAATGATATATTGTCAACTGAAAAGAACAAACTAAAATGCGCAAAATGTATAAGGTATGTGGTGTTGTCCTTTATATGCATAGGAAAATGTCATACAATCTCAGAAAATAGTCCTAAACTACAAACAGTGCGGTATGTCTTAGGTTTCTGTGGTGGTGCCCTGATGTTTCTTCAGGGCTGTGAACAAAATTGTGACACTTTTAGTTACAGTTTAGTTTGATGCATTTCCTTCATACACACTGTATTGACTCCAAACATATTCATTTTGTTTGTATTTATAAAATATTATGTTAAAAGAGACAAATACTTTCCTTTCCGGGCACACCTGAGTGGTGTAACTGTCTACGTTTTGTCCTAATATTCTGAAATAGCAGGTTTGATGCCAGTTGCTAGCTCTCACACATTGAGTATGATACTCACTCCTTTGACTGTCATCTCACGTCTTCACACCTTACCTCCTCTCACAGTGTGGGTGGTTTTGTGCAGCTGGAGTAGATAGTATGTGGAACTGGATGTGACTAAATTGTGGAGAAAACTGGGAAACAAACATGCATACACTTATCAGCCACAACATTAAAACTGATGACAAGCATAGTACGCAACACATTATGATGAGGTTGGGATATATTATGCAGGAGGAGAATGCAAGTTTGTATGTTGGAATCAGGATAAATAAACAAGCATAATGATCTGAATGACTTTACCAATGGCCAAATGAGACTAGACATCTGGGTCAGAGTGCAGTAGTTAGTAAAAGTGGTTCATGGAAGGACAACCAGTGAACTGTTGATTGGGCACACAGGGCTCACTGATGCACATGGAGACCAAAGGCTAGCCCCGTCTGGCCTGATTGCACAGAAGGGTCGCTGCAGATAACACTGCTGAAATTGTTGTTAGCAATGACAGAGAGGTGACCTGTGCTGACCTCCGTCCACCATCAACAGTGACTACAATATTTATGTGAATGTTAGAACTGGACCATGGAGCAATGGAAGAAGGTGGCCTGATGAATTATGGTTTATTTTGCACCATGTGGATGATTGCATCCGTGTATTGGGGCGTATTTTATCCCGAAACGGGGAATTTTTGTTGATTCACAGGCATGGGCCAACCATAAGTCACACTTTCAGGTAGCAATATTTGTCACAGAAATATTTTCTTACCTTAAAATTATAGATGAATTCATTGTGAGGGTCCGTTGTTAAAAATAAAATATGACACTGCACAAAATGTCGAAGTGTCTTTTGTAATCCAAAAGAAATCTGATTACTTTTGCATGGCACTGTAAATTAACGCACCCTCTGCAAGGAATAAACTTAAACTTTTCACTTGGATAATCAATGAACCATAACCTTTGACCAGGGGTGTCCAAACTTTGAGAACTGGTGAAAATTATGGTTTATTTTGCATCATGTGGATGATTGCATCTGTGTATTGTTACCTGGGAAAGAAATGGGACCTGGATGTACTAAGGGAGGAAGGCAAACTAGCAGAGAGTGTGCGATGTGCTGGGAAATGTTCTGCTTGGAAATGTATCACCTACCTAAATAAGTACACACTTCATGACAACTGTGCTCCCCAATAGCAGTGACCTCTTTCAGTAGGGTAGTTCGATCTGCCACACTGCAAAAGTGTTCAGGAAAGAGGAACATTGTTTGAGGAGGTTTAATTCACCAGAGCATTTGTGGGATGTGCTCAATAAAATAGTCTAGAACATAATGGAACTGCTGCTAATGTCTTACTGTCAGATATAAGTGCCCATTTAGAGGTCTTGTGGATTTCATGACTTGACAGGTCAGATTTGTTTTGGCATCACAAAGGGGACCTACACAATACTAGGCAGGTGGTTATTTTAAATTAGGCTGACTGGTGTAAATGCCCCTTTTCTCTCGGAACGTGAATGGAAAGAAATTTTAATAAAGGGGCAGGTTTGGGCTTTAAGACCATTGCCACACATTTGATAAAATAGTTACTCCGTATAGTAAATAGGATTTTTTTAACCACTCAAATTAATCTGAAACAGTGCGTGATGAAGTGAGCATGCATCTGAACAGCTGATTCCACACATACAGTTGCCTCCTAGCTCCAGTGTCAAATTAAAATGGCAAATGTTGGATACCAACTGTGTGTTGGCTGGTATACTACCTTTGGGGTGAGGGCAAAAATGCAGATAATTTTTTTTGGCCTAATTATTGCTTTAAGAAATTTTTGAGAAATTATGGTTAAATTATGGTTAAAAGACAAATAACGAAATCATTCAAAAATCTCAGTGTGTTCATTGACATGTACAGTGTTTGATTTTGATGTAGAAAAATGGAGGCTTGAGCTTTAGCAGACCCATCATTTATCTCAAACATAAAAATCACTTTTGAAGAAGAAGATACTGAAGTGACCAGGGGAAGATGAGCGGTTGTGTTTGTGCTGCCCACTGTTTGTTTGCTCTGTAACCATGGTCACTGTGACTTAATTTGCTTATGTGGGACTCTGACTTCTCCAGAGTCATGCGACGGTAATGAAATTATTAGAGCTGCCTTTGGAAACTGATAACATACACATCAGTATCCATAACAATGGCTGTGGTAAAATGAATACTTTGGTGTTCATAGACATATTAAATTAATGATCCATGTCTTTAACAGTTGTATGAAACGACAAACTCGACGATACACTGCTCAGTTTGCTACAGTTTGAGATCCAGCTTTACTTATGTGGCGTCCAGCTCTAAACAGTGGGCCTTCACAGATGACCAGTGTTACACAACAGCTTGGCCGAGTCATCCACTGTAATTGCATTACTGCACTCCTGACTTGTCAAGTCAGTGCATGTTTTCGAACAGTTAGCAACAGTCTCATGACTGCTGACACCAACACATAGTCACACTGATCATGCCATGGTGAGAATGGAGGTTCAAAGACAAGGATGGCAAAATAATGTATATGGCATTGTCACTCTCTGTTTAATAACATTCCATTAGATAGAATTCTTAGAAAGTGAGGGCTATCCCAACCAGACAAAACAGTACTCGTTTGTGTGCTACCTAATACACTTATAATGATACAAACTTTTAAGCACCTCTGGGTGAAATTGTGCCGCAACTGATGATATTTTTGAAGTGAAAATACAGCTCCTTGCAACAGCTCCTTTCAAACTCTTTGACATGTGTCCGGATTACAAATTACTTTTAGGTTATTGCTTAGATTACAATGTATTTTAATTGCAAAATATTGTGATCTTGAAATAAAAAATCTGTCAGCCGATATTTGAAAACAAATGAAATGTTTAAAAGTATGTATTGTAAGCACTAGTGCTTGATAGACTCTCTTCTGAGTTTGTTCGTTAAGGATGACATCTATGCTAACCACAAGTCAGCTTTTGATTTATTAACAGTGGAGTAAATTAGATATGACAGTTGTTCAGAGTTGAAATTTCCATTTCCAGCACTAAAACAAATACCAATAGTGGGACAACATATGCTTACTATCTGCATGGGTTGTTAAGGTTGGCTGGATGATGCTTGTGGACCACAATTTACAAGTAGTTCCACAATTCCTTGGTTTGAATTGAGATCTGGACTTTCCCTAAACTATAACAAGTTCCTGACTGCATGTTGTTGAGAAGAAGCGTTAGCTTTCTTCCACAAATAGCCTTTAAATTTTAGAAACATTTTGTCTCCCACACTTTTATCCCACAGTTTTAATGTGTTAATTCTTCAGTTATGGACTCTCTAACACCACATTCCATTTTAAGACTGTTTTATGCAGAGCTCTTTTTACCACTGAGAGTTCTAACTTTTTTAGTTTTTAGTTTTAAATTAGCGTATCCTCTGCAAGGAACAAATAATAAATAATAAATTAACCATACCCTTCGACCAGGGGCATCCAAACTTTTGCCCATGAATGTATTTCTGCATTTGCCCAATTTCCCCTGGCAACATCTTTGAATGCTCTGATAGTTCTTTGAGGGAAAAAAATGTCTGTTTGTCCACACAGCTGCATTCATGCCCCACCCGCTCTAATCCTCTGACAGATGGACACACAGAGAGAGAAAATCATTTGGCTTTTGGGTTCTTGCCCCAATCCAAACAGATATCAGTTCAGACAGACTACTCCACTAACACTGCTATGAACTAATAGAGTTGATAGTATGTAACATTTGGACAATTGGATTTCTCAAGGCTAATGCTGTGAAAACACACACAACACTCTCTTAAACACATTCATTTATCTTTTGACTGACCATAGGTTTGTTTCTTTAACTACAGGTGTGTAGTTCTTTCCACTGCATTCCAGAAATGTTCATTGAGTTACTGCACGTACTACAGAAAGTGTGACCCCCAGAAAATGTGTAATGTTTGGAGCTTTATAAACCTTCTGCTGTAAAATACAAACCATTGCATTTATTGATACTGTTTTTACACAAAGACATGAACATTAGGTGAATTGGAGATCCTAAACTGCCTATAACCCTGAATGTTTTATGACAGTGTTTGTCTGTGTGTTTCTGCCCTGTGGTGGACTGACAACCTATCCAGGGTGTTTCTCTGTTTTTTACCTAATGACTGCTGGGTTAAACTCCAGCACCTCCCCTGACCCTGGTTAGGGTTAGGATCAGTAGTTAGTTCATATAATGAATTTACGAACAAGAAATTTCATTTTTATACCATCAGACAACCAAACCTGGACTCACACAAGGGCAAACGTGTCATTTTACTGCTCAGATACTGCATTAAATCCCACAAAAGATGTGTTTGATCATTCTGCCTAAACTTGTGGTGGGACCCCAGTTGTGTGTGTGTGTTTTTTTGTAATATAGTCTAAAACCTTGTTTAACAGTAATGAGGTGGAATGTGACATTTCTTCTGCTGGGTGTGGTTTCCCAAGTAATTTAGAAAACCAGGAAACAGGGAGTGGTTGGCAAAAGAAGGACATATATATGAAGAAGTTTCTTTAAGGCCTTTCCTGAAGTCATCTGCAGCATCTGTGTGTCTCGGTCTGCTCTGCATCTACCCAGGTAACACAGGTATGGGAATGCTTTAGTCATTTTCCTCTTTCATTATTTTTTGTGTGCATGTTTGACAGTTCTACTATTTTCCGAATTCTTCTGAATATTCAGTTAGTAATTATAGGATATATATATATATATATATATATATATATATATATGTATGTGTGTGTGTGTGTGTGTGTGTGTGTGTGTGTGTGTGTGTGTGTGTGTGTGTGTGT
>JBBKCR010000148.1:5278913-5302657 GCA_037577295.1 Ladigesia roloffi | reverse complement strand
ATATAGTGAGGTCACTTTTATGCACATTAAACTCTACAGACGTTTGACCACCTACAGCAGGCATCACCAAATGGCGGAGTGAATGTTCTGTCCGTGACCAGTCTGGTAAATTCACGAGATGGTCGTGCCTGTTGACAGCGGGCGCTGCTACTCCAGTTAATACAACAACAGCTTTACTCGTTACTTTACTAGTGTTGGAATGTTCGGCTTATTTCAGAGAAAAAAGAGGAGCAGGTGTTGTGCCAAAAAGTGATCATCTGCCAGAACATGATTGCCGTACACGGGAGCGCGCTCAGCTGCTTAAAGCGGTAGCCATTACATTAATTTGTTTGATACCTTTCAGGAGGGTTATATTTGACACATTATACTGCTAATAGACCCTTTTAACTGCTATAATATCTTGAAAAGCAACATTAAATATTATAATATGTGGTTTTCAAGCTGCCAAAAAGTGATTACAGCTTATAACTTGTGACAGTCCCAGGTCATCAGCTGCAATCACTTTTTGGCAGCTTAAACTCCATGCTCTCAGTTTAAATGTTCCTTTAAAAGGTATTTCCACGGTTACAAAGGACTGTTTGCATTATAATGTGCTACATCAATACATTTTGAGTAAACGTTATGAAAATATAGACATAGGGGAAGGCAATAAGACAAAAGATGGACTTCAGTTCGGAATTTCTACTGGGACAAAATGTAATATCTGGACCTCGGTCACTTTTAATTGAATACCCCTGACCTAACGATATATATTAACATTTCAAACTGTGGAAGAGATGGTTTCAAATGTCTTTGAATGACTTCACATTTTAAGGGTTGAATTTAGGTAGACATTTAGAAAATCGGTAAAATTTTGTGCACCCACAGTAGGAAACACTTTCAGCCGAATGGGATGCTCTGGAGCAGCTGCACGAGGTTAAGGTCAACATGCCCAATGCCAGATGTTGGCAACATTGGGCTGTGGTTCTGTGTTCTATAGATTATAATTGGGATGAAATGGTATTAGTGATCCAGAATGAAAAGTAGTGCCTGACCTCACATATGCTCATGTCTAACAGCAGTCAAACTCTCACAGCAAAGAGTCTACAAACTTTTGGACAGATAACACAGCAGACCTGATCGTGCGCTTTCTAAATACACCTTATGGACACTATCAGAACATTACCCAGTACTAATCCAAGCCCAACTTTGAAGTCTTTATACATGCTCAAGGCCACATTATCAACAAGCCTAAACCGACAAATGAAAAAAAGACATTATTAAAAGTCACATGAATGTCGGCAAACGTTTACACTCAGCATAGTCTTCATTTACACACGACTAGTCAATGCTTACTTAAGCAGTCTTACCAAATCCTTACATTTCTTTGGCATGCTTTAATAAAGACCACAAGTACATCTCCATTCATGACACTTAGATTTATTTTGACAAAATGTGTGAAAATTTCAGTAATCAGTTCGATCATCGCCATCAATAAGAATCATGACCTGATTAGGTGTTTGCACTGTGAACATGAACTAATTTACTCAGTGATATCATTAATTACAAAACTATGAACAATGCATTACAAATAATATACAAAAATTCAATTGCTTACATAATTACCCCAATATGGGGTTCATGGAACTTTTACCAAATTATAATATTCATACATTAATTTAATGTTTTGTTTAAATGCTGTTCGTATTTTAGGCAAAAAACCTCAGATCAGGCACAAGTAAACATTTGCCTCATCATTACAGGGGAAATGATAAACAGTAAATTATGGACAGGCTTGTTGCAGCCTTTACACCAGAGGTAGAGCTACTTTTCTCTGTATCTTTGGATATCTGAGAAGGCACATCTAGAGCACTTTCTGAGAACTGTTTGTCATCCTCCGTCACCTAAGAATTGCATCAAAATGGAAAAAGACAGAGAGAAGCTGCAGCACAAGAAAGTTGATGTGAGCCATTGCACTTCATATAAATACCCTTATCCTTTTTTTCCTTGGGGTAATTCTTGTGGACATTCTGTTGGAGGCTTCTGTTGGAGATTTGTTCCTAAATATTCTAGTCCCTAAGGTGTCAGGGTCACACAAGCCCCCTTTTATGACTTCACTTTTTGCCCTCCTTTTCCTCACTCTCAATATACCTGCAGTTCTGTCTCTGTCGTTTTCAGGCACGTTGCGACTTTGGAGAGAACTCTCGCTGACTGGGGGAGATAAACTTGGATTCTGCTGGCCTGGTTCCTCTAACCCAGAAGATTTCCCAGCTTGTTTGCAGATCTTTGTGAGGTTGACGTTTTCTATACCAGTTTTTTTATCTTGCAACTCCAAAGTAACATCCAGAGAGATTTTCGCTGACCCAGGGGTGTGAGGGGGGCTCGGCAGAGGAGACTTTTCAAGACACAGAAGCTTTTCAGATGTGTCAGTCTTGCTAAAGGACTGTAATACAATCTTCGGCAAAGCGAATGGTCCTCCTGCTCAAAAAAACCCAAAAAGTCAAACTATCTCAAATACAAATGAATATCACGCAATTACATTCACATTATCTTTCTAAGATCAGAACTTTTTTTTGCACACATAAAAACATGAGAAGTAAAATATATGTTACCTTTTTGACTGAGTGCTCTCTGATCAAGTGTCGGTATTTCATTTGACACTATAAGAAAAGACATGGTACAGATGAAATTCCACGTTCAGTTACCCTTCACTTTAGACGTGTTGCCAAAATGTATAAAAAAATTTATAAATTCTAAAGTCACAAGAGTGGCCCATATGTCACTGCTGTTATAGTACCCACACACTATATAAGTCCTCAGGCACTTCCACATACATTAAAATGTGAGATCATACTAGATTACTGCTCCCAAAATGGGTGAGAAGTCAATTATAACTGAAAATTTAATTCACTTTAATTATCAACAATACTAAAAGCAAGGCAGCAAATATACTAGGAATCCTAGACTAACTGGTGTTAGTTAAAGCCTAGATACCTGAGGGCCCGGGATCCCCATTGAAATATTTAGGTTTTGGTATTGGAGGTAAACCACTGGAGGTCTGTGCTACAAGTTTTAAGATGACATCTCCTAAAACAAAAACATGTGTACACAATATTTAAATATAAGCTGTTTAGATATAGAAATCTAAATCACTTAACAAGCCTGGGCATTTTTGGTCTGTAAGGAATCTGGCATCATAAGAGCTAACAAAGATGCTTTAAAGAATAGAAATGAAAAACTAAAGATGAACACGGTTTCTTATGTGAGCATAATGAACAGATAAAAGTGTATGTACATAGAACTGAAATCTCAACAGATTACTGAATTAATTCCCACAGTACTGATCCCACAGCTTCAAAAATGCAGAAATACCTGGTCTGAATGAAGGCACGTGTTCCGTCATTTGGTTGCCCAATACCACAGGATTTGATGTGCATGTGTCTGAAATCTCTTCCACAGCTGCTGTAAAGGTTGAGCAAAAGTACACTGTATTTTCACTGTAATTTTAAATTGCATATTGAAAGCTAGGAATTAAATTATTTATATATACATATTACATATCAAATAATTCTGTAACTGTTTCATTATGAATTTTCATCTATTTGATTTCATGATATCTGCCCATGTTCATAAAAAACAAACCTTTGGGTGTAACTGAGGGTTTCCTAGAAGATTTCTTGGATCGTTTTCGGACGTAATTAGCAGATTTCCACAGTCCAAGACGAGGCGGGTGTTGGTTACCTTCACGGTCTAGGCGTTGGGATTTTTTGGGGGGTCGTGACTCTGGTATTAAGTTTTGGATGTCAAGATGCTTTTCTTCCTCACAGGAATTTTGCTTGCCCATCTTCTTCCTTTTCCCTTTCGAAATGAAAATCAAATTCAATATGGTATCTCAGACATTCAATTAAGTGAATCACTACTTCCACAAAGACATTTTAACTTCCAGGACTGCCACTGCCATCTGTGACCAGATTTCTCTTCAACTGTAAATGTCCATTCATCTAGTGTGTAGTAGTGTTATTCCACTAACTAATCCAATGTGTTGAGTAAATGGCCTTGACTCAAACGGTACCCATTGGATCATGTCCACTCAACTTGGTGACTACAATGTACCAGCAGGGATGCTAACTTATACCGAACTCCCTCTTAACTGTGTGGGCCAGAGGATTTGTTGTGTATCTTACTTGCATTTGTTTCTCAGCACCTGTATGACATTACTCAAAAATAATAAGATCACAAATGAATGCCGATTTCATCTTTTGTGTGAAATGTGTTCAATTGTGTTGGTGGAGTTTCATTTGATTTTATAACCTCATTATAGTTATCTTTGGTGTCATGAGTGAATTTATTACACCAGTTACAATACTTAAAATGAGATAATTCTGTAACATTTAAATACAGATTACCATGTTATTTCTTTCACACTAACCTTTAGGAGTAGTTGAAGACAGCCATGATGTCGCCTTGGATCTTCTAGGTGTGTGATTGGTTTTAGATTTCCATAAGCCAAGACGAGGTGGGACTTGGTTAACTTCACGGTCTAGCTGTTGGGGGTTTACTTTAAGATTGGTCACTGGAGCTGGGGCCAGCATTTGGCATTCAAGCCATTTTTCCTGATCACAGTGTTCTTTGAAATTTGTTTTGACCATGTCCTCTGTCTTTCCTGTTGGAATAAACAGAATTTAGTTTGGATGTTTGACTCTCTCAGTTAATTAATTTTCTGTTTCCAAAATGACAGGGTTAGATTCCCAGCACCCTCTGTGCCATCTGTGGCAGGTGTCCAACTTTAACTGGTCGTGGGATAGCTGCAGTTTCTTGTTCCACTGAACAATCTGCTGACCAATCCACAGTGTCAGAGTCCCAAAATGAGAAACGTCTCCTCCTCTCATTGTATGTTGAGTCATTTATCACCAAGCATGAGCTTAAAAAGCTTAAATGGCTTTTTTTGTTTCAAAGGAAGGTGTGCATCAGCTTAAATTGATAGCTCTTGTGTAATAGCAGACACTGGGATGGCTCGAAAATGTTGATAAGTGCTACACATCTCACCAGATAACTGAGCAATAGCACAGACATAGGCAGACTGTCTCCGAAGTAATGCTTTTTTCCTCTCCTCTAAAGTTCGGTTCCGGTCCTCTAGAGCCCGAATCATGAGCCGGGCCTGCAACAGAGCCAACAGAGAAACAGTTAGTTTGTCGTTTCCAACATACTTACTCATTTGTTTTCTTAAGAAGGGATCAAGATAAGCAGATGAGCTTGAAAAAAGGAAGAGCAAAGTGTGTAATCACTATAATTGCTCACAGTATGACAATTAATAAAATCTCCCTGCATTTTTACTTGATGATCACACGAGAACAGACCAACCTGAACGAGAATGTCATCCTGGCAGAGCTTAACTTGTTCCTCAATATTCAGTGCTGATTTCAGCGAAGCAAAGGACTGTTGCATTTCACCTCGGCGCACGCGTTCCTTCTCTGTGTGAGTTAAACGTCCCGCTAGCTTGTTTGCTGACAGACACTTCCGGTCAAAAGTGCCTACACTTTGAATAAGCTGCCCAAAAAAATAAATAAATAAATGCATCTATAATTGTAACAATTTTCTGAAATACAAAGGCTTGAAACAATGACACTTTAGGCCTAGCCCAGTATTATGAAGAGAGATTTTCTAGTCTCTCTTCAGGACTAGTCTTTATACTTGTCCGTGAAATCCGTCCTTAATGTCTAAATGTAATAATAACGTAAAATGATACATGAGTAAACATACCTTTTTTCTGCATTCCTTTTGTGTTGCTTTCGTTGGTCTTGATTCCCTGTGTGGATTTTGTATGTCGGTGAATTAGAGATTTTTTTGTTGTTGAAAATATGGAAACACATTCAAATAAAATTACTTGGCCCTTTTTTCTTATTTTCTTTAAAATATATATACTAGTTAGATTGGTGCTTTTGTCTAACCTGTATTTTGTGATTTTGCCGTTCATCTTGGGGACATTGAGCTTTTCTTGACTTTCTTCAATTGACTCGATGTCAACATCATCATCTTCTTCACTGGATGTATTCGCCTAGGATTCAGACACAATTTCACAAATAAATTCTTCACATTCTTACAGCCCCCCCCCACATTCATTTCCACCATTATAACAATGGGTAAGATAGTGAGCAATGTGCAGGTATTATGTCAGCAGGGAAACTCACACTCTTGATGTTTCATTTGATGTTTCACTGCTACTGCTGAATTCCGAGTCATTAACTGAATCCTCTTCATCACTACTAGAGTTCTTTCATTTTTACCTATTGAAACTTCACTGATTCTGACAGAGTCAGAATCATTGCCTGGGTCCTCATCTTCATCGTATAAGTTCATTTGAGTGACATAATTTTCTTCTTCATTGTGTGATTTCTGAAACCTGTTCCTTTCCTCAAGCTTTGGCTCCTCTGGTACCTCATCTTTTCTTGGAACTGGATCAGCTTTTCTGCAAGTCTGACTATAGTGACCTAACTGTTCGACAAATTTACATTGGAGCTTATTGTTCTCAGAGATTGAATGTATTAAAGAACAATCTGTTTCTTTGAGACCAGGCTTGGCAGATGTGGTTCTTGTACAATAGATATTGCTGGTGTCTGACCTTCCAGTAAAGGGCATGAAACATCAACAATGTCCATGTAATCATTTTCATCTTCATCCTGTTGTAGAAAACAACTGCTTTTTAAGGAAGTGGAGAATAACGAATCTATCTGACTTGGACCATCTTTGGTTCTGGATTTTGTTTGTTGTCGTCTTCAAGGGGATTGGATACTACTGTCGGATTCCTACTAACTGCTTAAATATGACTTACTGGTAAAATAATTTCAGGGACAGAGCTTTGTTCCTTGGCCAGGAGGTCAAAGCATGTGTCTGACAGTAGTGGGTCACTGTCAGGTTCTATTTTAAGGTCTCCAGAACTAAGATATTGTTCTGTACTGTCAAAGTGGTTGGAAAGTTTACAGTCCAGGGTTACATTGTATGAGGCTTCCGTTTCAGTAC
The DNA here is from genome assembly GCA_037577295.1 of Ladigesia roloffi. Classification (NCBI taxonomy): domain Eukaryota; kingdom Metazoa; phylum Chordata; class Actinopteri; order Characiformes; family Alestidae; genus Ladigesia; species Ladigesia roloffi. Next base: position 5,295,661 of record JBBKCR010000148.1, on the reverse strand, counting down.
TAACTGGAAAACTGCTTTTCTGGGTAAGATCTTCGATAATAGATCTGTCCTTAATGTCTAAATGTAATAATAACGTAAAATGATACATGAGTAAACATACCTTTTTTCTGCATTCCTTTTTTGTTTCTTTCGTTTGTCTTGATTCCCTGTGTGGTTTTTTTTGTTGCAAAAATGGAAACATTCAAATAAAATTACTTGGCCCTTTTTTCTTAAAATTAATATTTTCTTTAAAATATATATACTAGTTAGATTGGTGCTTTTGTCTAACCTGTATTTTGTGATTTTGCCGTTCATCTTGGGGACATTGAGCTTTTCTTGATTTTCTTCAATTGACTCGATGTCAACATCTTCATCTTCTTCACTGGATGTATTCGCCTAGGATTCAGACACAATTTTACAAATGTATTCTTCACATTCTTATAGCCCCCCGACATTCATTTCCACCATTATAACAATGGGTAAGATAGTGAGCAATGGGCAGGTATTATGTCAGCAGGGAAACTCACACTCTCATTTGATGTTTCATTTGATGTTTCACTGCTACTGCTGAATTCCAAGTCATTAATTGAATCTTCTTCATCACTACTTGAGCTTCTCTCATTTTTATCAATTGAAACTTCACTGCTATCAGAGTCAGAATCATTGCCTGGGTCCTCATCTTCATCATATAAGTTCATTTGAGTGAGATCATTTTCTTCTGCAATATGTAGTTCATTGTGTGATTTCTGAAACCCGTTCCTATCCTCAAGCTTTGGCTCCTCTGGTACCTCATCTTTTCTTGGAACTGGATCAGCTTTTCTGAAAGTCTGACTATAGTGACCTAACTGTTCGACAAATTTACATTGGAGCTTATTGTTCTCGGAGATTGAATGTATCAAAGAAAAATCCGTTTTCTTTGAGACCAGGCTTGGCAGATGTGGTTCTTGTACAATAGATATTGCTGGTGTCTGACCTTCCAGTAAAGGGCATGAAACATCAACAATGTCCATGTAATCATTTTCATCTTCATCCTGTTGTAGAAAACAACTGCTTTTTAAGGAAGTGGAGAATAACGAATCTATCTGACTTGGATTTTGTTTATTGTTGTCTTCAAGGGGATTGGATACTAATGTCAGATTCCTACTAACTGCTTGCTTATGACTTACTGGTAAAATAATTTCAGGGACAGAGCTTTGTTCATTGGCCAGGAGGTCAAAGCATGTGTCTGACAGTAGTGGATCACTGTTAGGCTCTATTTTAAGGTCTCCAGAACCAAGATATTGTTCTGTACTGTCAAAGTGGTTGGAAAGTTTACAGTCCAGGGTTACATTGTATGAGGCTTCTGTTTCAGTGCTAACTGGAGAACTGCTTTTCGGGGTAAGATCTTCGATAATAGCCACCACATGTTTCTGTGCCGAATTGTTATAGAGTTCAGAGTAAGTGACAGTTGGGGAACAATCTTCTTGAAGCAGGACGTTCTTCTGGATGTTACAGAGGCTGAGGGATAATGTCTCTTCTGGTTTATTAATGGGTTCTTTCTTTACTTCCATTGAGGAAACATTTTGGTGTGGCTCTTGTTCACTACTTTTGAGAGTATAGCTAGATGCTTTAGCCAATGTGTCCTCATGAATTTGTTCTGTATCTTTAGTAGGCACACTAGATTTCATTTGTTGTTTCGGTTCATCACTAGCCTGAGACTTCTTGGAGTGCTCATCTGTCTCAGGCGGTAAGCCCTTTCTGTGAGTTTGGGGACAGTCCGATACGTCAGTTTCTTCAAAGTGACATGCATCAGAGGCACTGGTGCTATTATCAGTTCTTGCGGTGTTCACTGAATTACTGTCAGTCGTGCCAGTTAGATTACTCACAGAAGCATCATCATTACTATCATGTTCACTGAAATCTCCATTCTCCTCATCATCAGCTGACTCTTCTTCTGTCCATAGTACTTGTTCTGCTCCTAAAGGTGGCCAATTATCCAGGTTATCCTCTTCAGATTTACAACTGTCATCACTTTTCAGTAACATCTCTGCTCCTTTTGGTACCCAATCATATTTGCCAGCTGTTTTCTTGTTGGCATCTACTGAATCTAAAGTTCCATCCATAAGCTCAACTTCACCAAACCCTTCTGAATTCACAGCACTCCTGCCATCACTCGAGTCAGGTGCATCTGTCGAGGTATTGTAGGAAGTTTCTAGTATGTGTGTACTGGTACTCTGTTCAGTGTAACTGGAACAAATCTGGGTACTTTCTTTTTCAATGGGTTCATCCGTTGGTGGCACTTTGACAGGATGAGATGCTGAGGTGTTGTAGGAAGTTTCTAGAATGTGTGTACTGGCATTTTGTTCATTGTACCTGGAACAACTCTGGGAAATTTCTTTTTCAATGGGTTCATCCGTTGGTGGCACTTTGACAAGATGAGGTGTATCTGTGGCATCTGTAGGAACTGATGGTAAACCAGACTGTGACCCCAGGGGGAGTTTTATGAGAGTAAAACCTCCAGGGAGTAGTACAGTAGAAGCGCTGGCCGGAACACGAGGGTCAGGAGGCTTAGCACCTGGCTGTGATCCTACAGCCTTGCCCTCAGCACTAGGTGGGCATATTCGAAAGGAGAATGTTCCTGTTTTCCCTGGAAAACTAGACTGTAAATTCAATGCTCGTGTTCCACTGGCAATACTCATGCCACTACTTCCAGAAAGGGAGAGGATCTTCGGAGCAGTGACTGGGAAAGGCCTAGGTGATGTCTCTATAGGAGACAGAGTGCTCAAAGGCTTCTGTACATATTGGTAATTTTGAGGCAGCCATGTGTTAGTAGCTGTTTGAGCAACCTGTGGAGTTCTACCTGTGTTGTCATTGAAAACAAAACGGATAATTTTTTTGTTAGAAACACAGAGCAAAACCTGTCAACAGATTTAGAATACTCATGACTAAATCATTCATTATTAACAATTCAAACAAACTCAAATTCAATTGTATTTCTCTCATTTTCAAATGTACTTCTCTCTTTTGCTAGTATTTTAAAGATACACAGATACTACAGAAATATATAACACCCACTAACCTTCAATGTTAAAACAGGGTTGTGGCTGCCCAATAGGCCCAGTGGCAACAGGTACTATTTGAATTATTTGACCATTGTACAGGCAGCACATACTTGACCCTAGCAATCCTGGTAAATGCTGTAAGACCATTTGCTGCCCAGATGGGATGGTTGCAGTTCCTGCTGAAGGTGTAACTGTTAAGTTCAAAAGTGGGACTGGAAGAGGTTGGTTGGAGCCAGCAGACAGTGTGGGAGTTGTAACAGGAGGTATAATAGGAGAGGTTACAGAGGCATCCGCCTTTAGAGGTGTGCTCTGATCTAAAAAATAACAAAGATGTAATTGGTCATTTTTTTCAGTTATTTCAATATCTATATAGCAAAAAAACAGTGTGAAAACAGACCAATGCCTGATACTAGCATTCACTTTACGTCTTTGAAATATAATCAAGAACATTCCCGATAGGCTACTAAATTAGCAGATCCTTTAATAGACTTCCAACTAAAGTAATCTCTGGGAAATGTCTAAGGAAATGTTTGACAAGCTGAACTATAAAACTGGTCTTACTAGCAATGCACATGGAACTTACCGGAAAGCGGTGATGGAGCAGACGAGGTTAACTCGGATTTTTTTGTACTTTCGGAAACTGTGTTTGGCTCAGGAACTGTGGCTGGATGAGGACTGGGTGACACGGTGAGAGTTGGTTTTGGAGTATTTGACTCTTTGGGAACAGCACTGGGCTCAACAGTGTCTTGAGCAAGACTAAGTTTAGGTTCATCAGCTAGGACTTCGGGCTGATGTTGAGACCTATGCTGCAGCCTGCCAGTGACGAAAGCCGCAAAACGATTGGCTGGATGTAGTGCTCCCATCTGGCCTAATGACAGTTTTGCTTGATTGTACATTTTACCGTTTACCTGCAGAAAACAAAATTAGGGATGTAATATTACTCTACAGGTACCAAAAGGCAGTCGACAGAACTCAGACAACTGGGACTGTTTCCTCTTTCAGAACTTACCTTAACCAAACCAAGAGCAGCACCTCCTGGATTCTTTTTGTCAGCCTTGAGATATCCAGCAGGAAATGCACGAGTATGCAAAGGAGAAATACTTGATGTGTTTTTACAGGACGGCTTCTCTGGCTGCTTACTAATCAAGGGGCTGTCATTTTTCCTGGGAGCCACGGGTTTAGAGCCTGATCCATTTCCTTGATATTTAGGTAAAGGAAGACAATCAGTCTAACTTCACACATACGCAGTTGCACAAATCCTTGCACATATCAAAATATTGATTCAGGTTTTAATACTACATACGTCAACAAGTTTACCTTTCTTATTTTGAGTTTCTCCAGTCTTCATTGGTTTCTTCACCAGCTGCTCACAGTCTACTTCTTGTTTCTCTTCCCGCGAGACACACACCTTGTATGTAACTGTAGAACAAGTCCCTTTTCTTTTTACGGAGGTCGAGAGAAGCTGCACTTTGTACACGCCAAGGTGGAAAGGTTCTGAGAGAAGGTTATTGCTAATGCGCCAGAACAGCGTATTCAGCACCAAGCTCCGATGAGGTTCCCAGTTACACTCGGACAGGATTTCCAGCAGTTTTGTAGGCTCTGGTTCCTCTGGCTTCTCTACAGAACATTTTGGGGCACTGGTGGTACTTTTTTCTAGGTAAGAAAAGTAATATATTATACATTCCAGACCAGTGAATCTACAAAACATTATCCTGTAGTAACTCGGTTTGTACATCATTTAATAAAGCATTTACTGGTTACTTAATAAAATCTAATATTGTAATGTACTACTTATGTTTAAGTTATTCTGAAATACAGCAGAAATAATGCAATGAATTAATTACAAATTACAAATATCAACCTGCTTTTCTTTGAGAGGTAGATGGGACACCTGCTTCAATACATAGATCCTGAAAGCGAGAATTTTCAGAAATATCAAAAGATTATACAAAGAAAACTTTAATGCAAAAGGAATGGAATAGAGCTTTTCAAAACACTACTGAGGAGTGCCCCAGTGTCATACTACTTACAATATCAGTCCCTTGCCTCATTTTTTTGTTAGGGAGCATGTGAAGCTGAGGAGGTGGATTACTGTTATACTCTCTCACACGAGCACATGTCATCATGCTTTCAAAATACAAGTACACAGGATCCTTCTCCTCCTCCTGGATCTATAGCCAAGCAGAAGACACAGATTCAATTCTTTTTAGTTCTCAAGCTGGTACCATTCTTCACAGATCTGATGCTAATTCTATTAATATATTTTTATATTTGTGAAGTTTATTCAAAAGAACTCTTATTCACCTGAGGAGCTGGACATGGAACACAGCTGCGCTTACGAAGCTCTTTAAGAGAAAGTGCAGGCTCTGGAACAAATAATGGCTCTGCATAGTCATCCTCTGTCCTCCATTTCCATAAAGTGGTGATACTTGAAGCAGGCGGTGGTCTATCATCCTTCTCTGTGTCTGCAATCGATTTTAATGCAAGTGCACAATGCCACATTTAATGTAATGGGTAGGATTTTCAATTATTAATTCATTTTAACAGGAAATTTAGTTTTAGGTCTGATATGACCTTCAGTTAAAAGTATCAGTTCAAAGCATATGACCACCACAATGACACTTACGAAAAGCCATCAGTGCCCTTCTGCTGCCGCCCTGAACATCAGCAACTTTCGGAGGGTGGATCAGAAGAACTTTATGTCTAAAACAGTCACAGTCAAACATGCACTGAACTCGTCTGCAGTGGATGGGCCCTCGAATTTTCCTTTGCAAGCTATCACAAATACAGCCCAACCGACAGAAGTCCTCAGAACATGCAAGTTCTTTAGGATGGAGAAGATTCAATTTAGTCCTCTTCACAGATTTCTGTAGAAATAGAAAAAAATTCTCAAAAAGTCAGACTTACTGCTGATTTCTTATAAAACAAACCACAGCAAGCTTTGCTTGTAATGCCATACCTTGGAAGTCAGAAGAGGACTGAGAGCAAAATTTGCTCTCTCATAGGTGATGTGTGTACGGGATTTCCCATGAAAGAGTGCATCCTTTTCCATGTCCTGGAGCATGGAATTTACCTGCATTTTAGCAGGTGTCACACCACAACTCCATCTTAGCTGAGGTCTGCATTGTCGGGTCTTTGCTCCATGACTAGCAGAGCTTATAGCTGGATCGCCTTGAAATGAACTTGCAAGATTACTGTCATTCTCTTTGCTTTCAAATGTAGTATAGTCAGGTCCTTCTGAACTAAGAGGTACTGATTCTTCTGGAGACTTGGGAGAAGGTCTGATCTGAATATTGTTTGCAGGGTTGGAACAGACCTTGTTTAATGGTGTACATCTGTTCTTTAGTAGACTATCCAATGTTACCACATAACTGCTGCTCTTGGAAGGCAGTTGGTAAGATACTGGAGTTGACAAGCCCGTAGAAAAGACAGCAGCACGATCACAGATCTGCTGAGCCTCGTTCTCAAGATATTCATCAAGCAGGTCACTGCAGAATGCTGAAATGTTTTTTGGACCTATTCACCAAAAGAAAGGTTAAAAGTCAGTTTATTCACCCTCAGGTGTTGCTTTGTTATAGCTATATTGTCTGAATAAAGACAGGGAGATTATATCTACAGGATTTCAGCACAAATAACTGCTTACCTTCAGGAGTATTCTGCGCTGCCGTGGGGTTTAACTTATCTCTCCAGCCCTTTATCTTTTTGGGATCATTTGTCTTTCCAGTCCGACACACAAACGAACCAGTACTATCTACAAAACAACCTTTTCTTACTGAACAGTACAGAATGTTAAGTAAACAAAGATTTATGCAATCGTTTCCCTCACCAAACATTTTACTAGGATAACATACAAACATTTTTCTCACCATGGGATGATGGATTCATTTGATCCAAACTATTGTGTATAGGTGGGGGGAAAGGCAATCTCACACCAAGGTACTGTAAGTCTACGGACACCGCTGGATCCAGAAGGCATAACTTAATTCCAACTGAAATGAAATAACATCCAAAATAAACTTTTTAGCCTTTAGTCTATTAGAACATGAAGAGAATGTTTTCATCATGTCAAGCAGTAGACACACCTTCTTGTAAGAGTGGGTGAATGACCTGTCTGTACTTCTGCTGTTTCAGATGAAGCAACAGAATACTCTCCAACTTAGAAATTCTCTCCTCCACAGAAAGACTCACTTCTATAGCAACACAGAAGACAGAAAAGTCTACAGAGAAGCTCAGCAAACAAATTAAGCAACCACAGGACTGTATACTTTTATAAAAAGTTCTGGAATTCAGTAGCACTGAAATTCAGTACAACCAGAAAAAGAAACGTTTTTGCTAGTACAATTGTATACATGCATTACACTGGATACTAATTATATCACACGTTACACAAATCCATGTCTGTCCCCAATCCATGTCTGTGCACAATAATAGCTCAGTATGTATCTTCTAATGATCAATTCAGTAATGGCTTCACTTTGGGGGGGAGGGGTCCCTAAAACTTGGTCATAGAGAGCTCACTACTTAATTAAATGTTTAAAAACAAATTCAATTTTCCACATTTCTCTTCTAGTCTGTAACTAAACTATTTAACTGATCAAGCTAAAGTCTAATTATTTAATTACGTAATCAAATCATTAAAATAAATAAATAATCTACCATAAATTCTAGACTATAAGCCCCAAATTTTTTCTCACATTTTGAACCCTGCGGCTAATAATATGGAGCGCATAATACATGTTTTCTTTTTCATGACGGCAAAAATACATGGATTTGCACACAGACTTTTGGGGATGCACACATTTTAAAGGCTTGTTTCGGGTTGATATGTTTTATGCGCATCTGTGATGAGTTTTTAGGCTCAAACTCCCGGACCAATCCCGGAGACTCATATTTCCAGCCCTAGTGAGCCCGAGGGTGGGCATGGACCCCTAAGGCCCGCCCATGACGAAGATAAGGAAGATGAAGATGAAGACGGTGATTAATGACTTTTTCTGGTAGGCTGCAGTATATATACGGGATATATTTTTACCAGTTGTAAGGAAATGGAATGTTGTTTGTGCACTGTATAGCAAAAAAATCATAAGCAACATAATTTTTGTGTTACTGGTACGTAGTGTTTATGCCGGCCTGTTTTAATTTTAGTTTTGGTTCAGTCTTTGCATCAAGCTGTCATTTTAGCTTTTATCAGTCTTAGTGATATTTAGACTCTTTTTTGTCAAGTTTTAGCCAACTAAATGTCTGTTTTGTCTTGTTTTAGTCAGAATGATCTACAAATATTTTTGTCTATTTTTAACAACACTACTGATACGCACATATACTTAAAGGTAACCGCATTACAGACACTGTTCGAAAAATAAAACTATGTGCAATATGTATTTGTTGGTAACTGTAATGTTTAAAAGTAAAAAACTATTCTGTGTAGATATCTCATTAAAACGTGAGACACGTGTGGCTTATAATCCGGTGCGGCTTGTACAAATACAAAATTGATTTTCTTTCTGAAATTAGAGCATGCGGCTTTTAATTTGGTGTGCTCTGTAGTCCAGAATTTACGTTAACTATTATGTTTCTCTGTTTTTTTGCCTCAACCATTTAAAGATATAAAAGAACAGTAGTCTCATTGCCCCTATGCTTCCTGTAGTGTTCTGCAAACTGCCAGAATACAGCACGTACCAAATAACCATTTGAATATTATAGATTTATAGAGTGCATTTTAGAGGCACAATAGTACACATTTTTCATTGTTTGGTTCTTGGTTTTTGATCCATGGATCAGTTTGTTTTAGGGTTTAACTTGGAGGAAGATTTAGCACCAACTCATTTTTCTGATGTTCTCATGTTACATTGCTGGCATCTGCCACCTAACTAATGTTCTCTTTAGACCTATAACATAAATAAGACTCCTAATCTGAAGATAAAATATCCACTGGGCAATATCAACCAAAAATACCCAACATAGGAAAGGATGAAGGACATTATTCTACATACCTTCAAATCCATGAGTATCTGGCTGACTCTGGGTTTTGGGTACTGGAGACACAGATGCTTCAACATGCTTCATGTTTTGAACATGAATATCCAAGGCCTCCTTTGAGGAACAAATTAAAAGAAATATTTGAATAAACTGTATAACTAGATAGATCAACTAAACAAGCACTGGTTCTTAAATCACAGTTACAAAGTTATACAAAAAAGTTTACAATGATATTAAATACAGACTTAAGTCAATTTGGGTCCGAAAACATTTTCCTCTGTGCCATTACATACTTCCAAATGTTATGTACCATGTCATACTTCTTAATGATTTACAAAGCATTAAAAAGTGTCTCTGATTAAACTGAGCATTTTCGTCAAAGATAGGAGGTTGTGGTTCCACGGTAAGTTACTAATTAATTTCTCTCATTATTTTGGCAACCCATTTCAACATTTTCATGGAGGGCAAGACATTACTGGACCAGAAAAGACCATTGTATTGAACAGTTCTCTTAAAGTGTAGGCTTCATATGACCAGGAACATGAACTCACAGAAAAAAGGGTCAGTTCTGATGTTAGGTTGACATATAAAGTACGTATGTACCATCATACCTTTTCGATAAAAGATGCAAACAGCATCCCATCCACATCTTCAAGGTCTGGTCGCAAAGAAACTTCAAGAGGAGTGATTACAGAATGGGCTTTTGAATATTTTGCATTAGACCACCACTTAGATTTGGGTTTCTTAGCCCTCCGAAAAGGCTTATGCCTAAAAGGGGATGTTACATTCCGCCTGTTCACTTCATTAGTATGAAGAAGAGACTGTTTGGGTAGTGAAACAGCAGGAACTTTCAGCTTCTTGCTTCCCCGAGAGTAAGCAACTTGAGCAGGTATGGCTGGTTCCACAGATGATTTTTCATGTGCATAGAAAATTTGGGAATTAACTTCATCCTCAGAGATTAACTCCATGCTTCCTTCACTGCTCACAGGAGAAATAAGTCCATTAATGGTTTTTGGGGATAATTGTATGGACGCAGTCACATATGGTTCAATATCCAAAGGTGCAACAAGCTCAAGTGTTTCAAAGGGCTGCTTGACATTAGCTTCCTGGCCTTTGTCATATTCACTGGAATTCATATCCTCTTTGCACAAAGAAAAACCATTCAGGTAACTTGAGGCTGCATTCTTCTTTTTTGTTAAGATCATATCTCTTTCTTTGAGAGCTGGTGATTCTGGATTTTTCCTATAAGAGGACAAGGCAAAAAATTATTTGATATTTTATATATATATACAATTAATGTTATAAATTAAAAACTTACATACCTGTGGTCTTTAATGCATGGCGAGTTTTGTTCATTGCTGTAACTGGCCAAATCAGCAGCAGGAAGGTGGGGCTGCTGGTCATTTGAACAGCAGAGCCTTAGTCTGTCCTGAAGTAGACGAATGCTTTGACTGTCTTTACGGAAGGCCATTGCAAAAGGGTTACAGTCAATTTTAAGTTGGGTGATCTGTGGGTTTTGGTAACTTGTGACGGCATAGAACGATGTTTTAGGGAAACTGAACACCTGAACATTTGGACTGTCAAGTGCAACAACCTCTTTTGAATGTGGATCTTCTGGAACGACATGAAGACGTGGCTGGTAACGGTGCATTTGATGCAAGAACACAGAACCCTCTTGATCAGTGGAGTTATTGGTTAGCTTTACTTTGTAAAAGGACACAGGGCTCTCCATCCACATTTTACCCAGGGCTGGTGAATCAGGGTGAACACACACCTGGCCAAACACATGTGGCTCACCCTTTGCTGTGGGCTCCCATATCTTTCCATTCCAATTGTGAGTGAAGTCATCCAAAGGCATAATATCCATAACCAGATTGTACTTTCTTTCTGGATCTAATCCACTCAGTTTAAAGCGACAGCATGGAAACATGCGTCGGCCTTGCTTCGTGAGGATCATTTCTGTGCCCAAGCTGTGAAACCGACTCCAAACAGACTCATTTTCCAGAGTGACTGTAATACGGCTACTTTTGGTCAAGGTCTGAAGAGACATGGCAGAAGAATGGCTTGTGTGTTTGCTCATTAAAGTAACAGCCTGGTTGTTGCTACAATCATCAACTATGCCTGGTTTCAGAAATATTGAAACTGACAATGGGGCAGAATCTGTACAGGTATTTTCGGACATTCTGTTTGTAGCACAATCATCTTCCATGGTGAAAGCAATACTCAGGTGGTCTTGTAGAGGGCGGCCCAGTCCTTATACCCTGGACTCAGTCCTTGTTTCTTTAACATCCTAAGGGAATGTAAGGCAAATAAAAAAAAAATAGGTAAGCCTTATCAATAACTATGTATGATATTCTACATAACTTGTATTCAACAATGTCTATGACAGCAGCAATAGTCAAAAATGTGACGTGAACTAATCAATTGTTTAAAATGTGTGAAGGCACTAAAAAACAGCAGAACAAAAACATTACTACATTAATAAATGGATTAATTCATGTTTAGAATCAGTAAGCATGTTTGTGGCCCTCAACATACTGATTATTTTAATCTTAAAATAAATATGTATTGTTTTTGTTTATAGCAAATCCACACAATTTATTTAGCTTAGCTTTATGTTGAAATTAAGCCAAAATATGCAAGACCCTAATAACGCAATGGCACACTATTTACGCATTCACAAATATAAATTGGGTGGGGGCTTTCTGGGTTTTTTTTTTCTCAAAACAATCTGAAATACTCAACCAAAGACACAGATTGTAATTTGCTTATTTTTTCCCAGGTAAATTCAAATTAGGAGTCTGTGATAGGAGGTAGTGTGAAATTTGCACAATAAAATAAGTACATCCTATCATGTAGTGTTCTACATGTTTAGGACAAAACTATTGGGAAATCCGTTCCAGGAAAACACTTTTTAAACCACAAGTTGCTGAACGGTGATGTCGGAGCCCTAGCTTTATGCACCCATATAGTATATGAACAAAAGTTTTGGGACACACATGTTTTTTAGAGTTTGGGCTAGGCTCCTTACTTCAAGTGATTCAATGGAAGCTCTTATAGCTGCAAAGGGGGGGACCACCTCAATGAATGTGAATGCAATGGCATCGAAGTCCCTGTTGGTGTAATGGCTTCCCAATACTTTTGACCATATAGTACATGTACAGAAGGTCCATTTGAAAAAATGAGAATAAGGGGGAAACAGGTTAACAATCCACCACCCACTGGGAATAATGGTCACTGAATGATTGGAAGTGTAAGATGATGTCATATGCTAAGGCCTTCTCAGCCACCAAAACTCAACTGAAATGAAATTCTCTTGGAATAATAATGTTCCATTCCTACAGTACACTTCCAAAGACTTGCAGAATCTATGTTGTGAAAGCTCATGGTAGCATTATCTCTTACTAATACACATTTCAGTTTTTCCCCGTAATATCATATACCTAAATGTATTAGTCAAGTCAAATGGGTTTATCATTTCAGCCATATACAAACAGTACACAGAGAAATGAAACAACGTTCCTCCAGGATCATAGTGCAGCTCAAGAACAGAAACAGAAACACCACAAGACTCATTAAGTGCTAAAAGGACATAAAATCCAGAGTGCAAACAGAGCAGGAGAGTGTTCAAGAGAAAAGCAAGAGCAACAATTCACGAAATTTAGTTCAACTAATATTTGAATGAATACAATATTCTGATAAAATCTGTATTCAAGAAGCAAAGTTGTTAGGTGCGCAAAAATGCAGAATAGGGAGTACAAAATTAATTGTGCAAGCAATGTGCAATTTAAAATAAATTTTATTTACAGTTGCAGTTGTGGGTATTGTCTGTTTGAAGCAAAAAATCATTCCACACCCTAGCACCTTTTTTTGTTTACTTTCATAAGGAATCTAGTTTCCTCTCACACAATCTAGTAATATTCCTGCTCATCTTTGTTGTGACAATCTTGCACAACCAGAGCACCTAGTGCACCTTTATGTGGCATACGTAACATATTCAACACATTTCGACTTTAAAGATTATAAAGGCTAATGTTAAATGCAGTCTCAAAATGGTACACACCCATTTTACCAAAATATCATTTAAATGTATTAAGTTCAATATATAGAACACTGAACATATCACAATATCAGATGATATTTAAGTGCATAAAAAATGTTAATTATCATGTTACCTGTGTGTAAGCATTGTATGCTGAAAAAAGCTCTCCTTTCAGCATACATTACAAATTTGACTCAAATGGGAACATTACATGGTATTTTAAATGGTAACTAAGTGCATTTCAAATTATGATTGTGTGACCGCGATAAACACAGTGTTTGGAGACACCACAATATTGGTTTTATAGGCAAAAACATTTTTGTAAAACATTAACAGATTTTTAATTTTACATTTAAATAACTGAATAAATGTTTAGTAACTTTAGTCTGTTTTGGTCTGTTTATGCATTTTTCTTCTTCTGTGTATTTTTCTCAGCGTTCTGTCACTTTGCGGCTGCCATATCTGTGACATTATAGACTCCCTCTTCAATAGACGCTTCAAACGTTTGCTCTCTCTCCATATATTACAGAGGCAACTTGACCACAAAAATGTACTTTATTTAAATTATCAAAACTCAGCCTCTGATCAACCGAGATATATATATATTTATGTGTGTGTGTGTGTGTGTGTATTTGTCGACCCTTGAAATTAAGGGGGGTTACGTCCCAAGAGCATATGCCTATAAATGTCTATTTTTCTAGTCTAAAAACGAAATATGCCCCAAATATGCTCCACCTTAATTTCATTTAACACGCTGTGGTTTCTTTGTTGTAGCCAGGTAACTACAGAAATTAATTAATTTAACTGACAACAATGGACACAAAGGCCATTAAGAAGAACAAAATGAAAAACATTCGAGACACTCCAAGGGGGAAATTTGGGTCTTCAGCATCACAGGGCAGCAGCCAATCAGCAGCAGGGAGAAATAAATAACATTCATAGATTGGCTATTTTCAAACCTCCCACCTCTCAGTACAGCAGTATTTTTCTATCCAAAGACAAGCGTTATTTGTGCCCTCTCGTCAGTAACAAAATAGTTAGTTAGTTTTATATAGAAAGGTAATTTAATTTAGGTTAATATTTATTTTATTTATCAATAAAATGCATGAAAAGTACTACACGAAGGGTGTGGCAGACGAGGCCCAGATGTCACAAAAGAGAAACAGGGGCTCTTCGAGCTGCAACGGTTTCGACATACAATATTTCGAGTTCACTCCCACTCAGCTGACACTGCTAGCCTCATACATACGGAATACGTGGGTAAACTAATTTGGTTGCACGTGGTAGATACATACAGATGTTTTAATTTTTCAAATTAGGCTAAAACTGCATCTATTTATACTACTGTGGGCAACATAACATCAAATCCTTGACACTCCATCTAAACAAATTTTAATAGTTTGAACATATCGTAAATATCGCTACAATCGAATGTTTTTTCCCCGCTGTGGAATATATGTATATATTGTCCAACACTTGACATTGCATCTAAAATCGTTTTAAATAGACAATGCAAAATACACTACAAAATAGGCGAAATACAATATCGTGTTTATCCGTTGATACTTCTAATGCAATTGCAAACACGAAGACCAGCACGTGAAACTCTTTCGACACAAAAACACTAACTCGCTTCTTAAAGGGAAATTAAGCTCAAACTTGTCCTTCATATCAGAAAAAGTTGTTTGTTACCCACCTGGAGAGCTGTTCAGCTAGCCTGTTAGCTATTTCCCTGGTTCACAAATGAGGAAAAAGCAGTAAATATAGCTCCTGTTTAAGACTGAATGATAAGAACGGTTTGAGCTGTAGAATTCTAAATATGCTCTTTGCAGAGAGGCAGCTCTGGAGAATAAAATGATGAGATACCAGGTGTAAAGAGCTTCAACGACGTAAACACAAACTCCCTAATGGAGGCCTGAGCTTCCCGGGCGCGTGATTCCCACCATGCTTGGGAGAAGCGGGAGACCGACGCGCGCTTCGAAATCTCGCGCCAACGTGCAAAAACTACCGCGAAACAAGAGTCGAACCTCCAACACGTGGCTTGTCTTTGATCGTCCACTTGCCTTTTTATTGTTGAAAAAAAGTAACTCTGGTGAAACTCCCCTCCTAGAGCTCCTTCACGTCGGTCTCCCTCCAAGTCGAACTACAGCGTGCTTCATGTCAGGCACACGCGCACTCACTCACACACACACTCTCACACACACACACACACAGACACATCCGTGCTCTGCAAGCCTGTGACGTAAGAGTAACCATGGCGGCACCCAGGACCGCGAAATGTCCCAGAGGTGTTTCTTCTATTATTATTATATCTAATGATAATAATAACCGTAAGCGCCACAAATCTAATACTCCTTAATACGCACAGATCCCTCACAACGATGCCCGCAGAGACATGCGGGTTGTACACTGGTGTAGAAAGTTTATTTGATTGTATTATTGGAGACAACCAGGTCCTGGCCACTTGGGTGGGGTGCATGTATTTGCCGTGCACTCAACTTTGAAATAAAGTCTGTCTTACAATCTATTGCCTGGGGCCCTCTCCACTGTTAAAGAGCTACTGATGCAGCACGATTCTAACATGGTAAAATATGAAGCGTGAACGCGTGTAATGTGTGGTCTTCCAGCCTTTCCCTCGTCTAGTCCACCGCACGTGCTGCATTTTAATAACATGAGTACTACACTACATGGACAAAAATACTGGGAAACATCTGTTTTTCAGGGTTGCAGCTAGGCACCTTTTTTCCAGTAAAGGGCAATGATCGTACATGTTTCAGCACACCGAGATATTTTGGAAACGCCATGCTTCCAAATTTCCAAGACTATGGAGCAACACAAAGGACACAGAGAAATATATAAAAAGCACAAGACAACATATGTACAACATAAGTCGGGACTGCAATTACAGTACTAGAGTGAGTGAATACAGTATTATGGCATACTGTTATGTGTGCGTTTCTTGAGTTATATAAATTTACACACAAACACAAATATATATAATTTTTAAATGTGGCCACGTGGCATTACTGTTCATATCACTTGTCTTGCAGCCTGTTTTGAGACAAGAGTGTAACAGCATTTGGCAGACATGCTCATTGAGAGTGCCTCATCCAGAATGACACCAAATCTCCATATCTATTAGTTTAAACCACACCTTTGTTAAAGCATTTGTGAAAATTCCTTTCCAAAACTTTTCAAATATACTCTCAATCGAATTCAAACACTCTGACATTTATGAGTTTCCCACATTAAACTTTGCAGACACCTGCTTTTTCTTCATATTGTTTGCTGCAGTAACAGTCTACTCTCCTAAAAGTTATAGTTGATAAAGGGAATCTGAATTCTAAAAGTATATCTAAATAACTTCCAAATAAACAGTACTGTGTATGTATTATTACTGTTGGTATAAATATTTAGCTCATCTTTACTCTGTGGCAGATTTCTCTAATCAATTTCATGGTCCAAATTTATGGGGAGAAATCCTTACACATCTATATAGGTTCAAAAGTCTTTGCTTTTCATTTTCCAGTTATCATTTTTGACGCAAATTTTTGTTCTTGTTTAATAGGAACATCAGTCAGTATGGTATATCAGTAAACCCCATTGTTTAGTTAGAGCTTAAAAATCAGAGCTACATCTATCTACTTTGTATAACATGTCTTGGACAATGTTTGATGTAATAACTGTCCATGACACAATCTCAGCTTATTCCA
>JBBKCR010000148.1:5264159-5275672 GCA_037577295.1 Ladigesia roloffi | reverse complement strand
TATACATGTTTTTGTGTGTTGTTGTGAAGTGGAAATATATATATATATATATTTTTTTTTTTCTACAGCAATGTACATGCAGAATTTCCCCAATTCTGGTCCATTAGTCAAACTCAACATACATGTATTTATGTCCACCCACTTTTAACTGCATGTCCACCCACTTCTAACTGTATTTTCCATATTTTATCACATCCACACCCAGCACGGTCATGTCATGTCATGAATCACTGAAAACGAACGTCCAAACATTTCCTTTTCACTAATGCCAACATTCACACAAGTGGCACGTGTCCTCTGAGATCTCACCGATTAATGCTAGTTTTAAAAATCAAAACAATTTTTAAAAAACAGCTTTTCCCTACAAAAAAATCTACTT
Source organism: Ladigesia roloffi (assembly GCA_037577295.1). Taxonomy (NCBI): domain Eukaryota; kingdom Metazoa; phylum Chordata; class Actinopteri; order Characiformes; family Alestidae; genus Ladigesia; species Ladigesia roloffi. The sequence goes on along the minus strand of JBBKCR010000148.1, from coordinate 5,275,293 downwards.
CTAGAGCACCTGCACTACTGATATTTTACATGTCCATTCCTGTCCATATGTTGCAGGATTTCAGATATGTAGCTGTAGTGGACTTTTTGGTAGACTTTACAGTATACTTTAGTATAAAACACACCCACACACACAAATGTGTATATACTTGCTTATTTACATAAACATACATATAAATTGGTGGTGGGGGGTGCCGGGCGCGTTACCGTGTCTCTTTAAGGATCCATTTCCCCCCATGTGATCGGACAGGGAGAGGGTGAGTGATGCCGTTATGTAAAATACTGTGCAGAATGTGAAGTCTGGTTCCGGTCGCGAGAAGAGCAGTCAGTGGAAAGTGCAGGGTCTGCAAGGGACACGCAGATATCACAGTCAGTCCCAGTGCGAGAGAAAGACGTTCCGTGGCCTTCCTGACTGCGGGGCTCCAGCTGGGTCTGTAAGGGAGAGGGGCCGTCCGATCTCCAGCGGGGCTAGAAGCGGAGCTCTGGCCTAATGTGAAACAACAAGTGGACGAAGATCGGATCCGCTTGGGGAGACGCTGAGCTGTCCGGAGCACGAAGGTGCTGTGGAGCAGCGAGTCGTTGTTTCGTTATCTGGAGTGTTTAGAGGCACATCGGACCACGCGGAAGACCTACCAGAACGTAGCCTACCCGTACGCATCGCTCGCCCCTGGCCTACTCGCATCAAGCGCTTTGGAGACATGCAGTCTACCTGGATTTGTGGGATTTAAAAGCACTTTGTGGGTAAGTGAGTGACACATTCTAGGGGATTTACGTTATATCTGATCAGCTGTGCCTCCTTCTTCAGTTTGTGCGGTGCAGACTAGTAATTAGACCTGCGGTAACTTTGACTGTATTTAAAGGGCTTGAGACTCGCAGTGCATTCATTATTTCTAACAGTCATCTAACTGATGGTGGTCTAATTAGTCATGGATCAGAACGTCTTTAGCTCGTTAGCATCGTGTGTGTGTGTGTGTGTGTGAGAGAGAGAGAGAGAGAGAGAGCGCGCGCGAGAGAGAAAGAAAGTGAGAATGACAGACCTATGACGTACTTTATACGAGTAGTATCTAAAGAGATTCACCTTCTTCTCATGGTCAGAAGTTTTTCTCTGCTTTGTGAAGCCACATGCCTCAGCCTGGTAAAATCATGTAGGACATGTGTGCTGTGCACACGGCACGTCATTCCGACAGGGGGCTCGGGGAGGGGGGCTCATCGTGAAATCAAGTCAACTGGACGTACCTGATGATTTCATAGCTTTTGGATTTCAGTCATATGTGCAAACGGAGCCCTTTATACGTCTGCTGCAGATGCAAGATACACGAAGTCAACTCAAGTAGCGCTTTATTGCCATTCCAGCCCCATACATTATACACGAATGATCGGCTTCCTGGACCATAGTCGCAACATACAACGCGATATGATTAAAAGTATTGAAACGCCTGACCATTACACCAATAGGGACTTTAAAAACTTTACATCTAAATATTTCCACACGTACGATTTAATATGGAGTTGGTCCATCCAGGTATAGCAGCATTATAGCATTAGAAGGCTTTCCCCAATATTTTGGAGTGTTGCTGTGGGAATTTGTGCATTCTGTAGTGCATTTATGAGGTAAGGCACTGATGGCTCACAATCTCCATTCCAGTTAATCCCAAAAGTGTTGGATCAGGTTGGGGTCAGGGCTCTGGGTAGGTTTTTCCACACCGAACTCATCCAACCATGCCTTTATGAACCTTGCTTTGTGCAGTGAGGCACATAAATGCTGGAATAGAAAAGAGGCTTCCCCGAACTGTGTCCACAAAGTTGGAAGCATGACGTTTTCCAAAATGGCATGTTAAACTGAATAGTCAAGATTGCCCTTCACTGGAGATAAGACGCCTTGATTGGAAAACAGGTGTGTCCCAATACTGGATATATAGTGTATATGTGCATAGAGGCTAGGCCCTTACATCAACAACTTGATTTAAAAAGCAATTGCCTGGTACATGTGTCCTCAGATTACCTTTCATTAAGGTCACTCATCACTGCCAGAAAGGTATGGAAGATTATAACAATTTGTTTAACAATTCAATATTCAGTATGAGCATGTAATTTGAAAATACATTTTTAAATACATTTGCAATTCAATGTGCAACGTGCTGATGCAATCCATAGTTCATTTCAAAATATTTGTAAGTAAAAATAGGATAATTATTGTAATGTGTTTTTTGCCCATTTTTTCAAAATGCAATTCATTTTGCAATTGGCAGTTCAATTTTCAATCTCTTTATTCAAATGCAGTAGAGCTCCCAGCCACTGCATTCCATAGCGCCCTGGCGATTGTATTGAATGTTAGGAAGAAAACCACATCTGACAATCCCCAACTGTCATACAGACAGCTGCCAGTTTTCAAACAGAAAATACTGACAGGTCTCTCCTCATCTCCTAGAAAACTAGAGTGAGATATGCTCCATCATGTTTCCTTTTGTCTTGTCTTTTTGCCAGTTATCAGAAACATCACATGTTTGTCTTGTTAAATATCTGGAAAGTCATTTCTTACCTTTACTCAAAGATCCAAGCAGGGAGATAGTGGACTTCAGTAAAATTTTGACCTGTTAAAAATGATATTATTAACCAACTCGGGAAGTAGGCCTGTCTAGTTAGGAATGATTTTACTTTTTGTTATACCAAATGGTAAAATAGATACTGTTATCCTGTACCAAATATAACTATACTTATTTTTGCCAAGAGTAGGAGTAATGCTGCTCTGTTATTTCCCTGCCCTCTACCGTGTTACATATGGTGCTACAAAGCACTCACTGGAGACCTCAGTATTGCTCACTGAGATACTACCAGAGTTCTTGTTCCACCCATGAATATAACAAGAAAAGATAGCTGTTATAGTTTCACTTTTTAAAACTAACATCTCACATATTAGTTTACTACTGTCTTTGTGGATCCTATGCTGCTGCATATGATAAACTTTGCCAATTTTCACCCCACATAAATGATTCTTAGTGAATTCATTGAAATTAACTCCCTGAAATGAAAGTCGTTCAATTGAGTACGTTCTACTTATATACTGTATGGATTTTCTTTGTCACAGTACTTGCTTCATCTTAAGGAAAACAGAAATGCTTAAAGGGGAATTATTCAGTTTTTCTCAAAATTTGACAAATTCTCGAAATTTACTCATAACACAGTTGCTGAGATCTACAGTGTATGAGTCATACTCTATCTGAGTGGTCTCATTTAAAATGGTGTGTTTTAGTGAAATGTGGGGACCTGATGATGGGAACTAGGAGACACACACACAAAAAAAACATTTTATTTGCTGTCAAAATTGGGTAAATATTTTATATTTAATGGAGGTTTTGGTAAAATGCTGGTAAATCCTCTTAGGTTTTTCTGAACTCTTTTGCCTGAAAACTGTCCTACACACACGAACCACTCTAATATTAATATATTTAAAACTACATGTTTGGCCAGAACAATGTTTCAGGCACCAAACTGTGTATTCCCAGCTGTATCGTGTGAGGCAGCTTTAAGAGGAGTGAAATGCTTGGAAGTTTTGGTTCCTGCTATCATTTATATGAACAATTATGACTGTTGTCTCTCTAGAACTGTATATCACATATCAAACCACTGTAACAGGCTGGTTTATACAGTAACCTTTCAATTGCATCTAAAGATGAAAACAAATGGGGGTTAAATGAAAAATAATCAAGCATGGGTCCTAGATAAGGCATCTAGCTGGTTTGGTGTATAAGACAAGGTTTGCATACTGTACAGAAATTGAGGGTTAAGACATGTTGACAGCATAAGGCCTGGTAGCTATGATCTGCCAGTAGTAATTAAAGACTTAAATGTAAAGACTATTTTAAAAATAAATAAAATAAAGGTATTTCTTTTAGAATCTTAAACAGTTTAATGGTCTGCCATCAAATTTCATTGTGCTCCCCACAAATACCAAATACCAAACACAAAACTGTCAAATCATTTGACTCACTGACTAATACTGACTGATTATTAATTTGGAAAGTTTTGCTAAAATGCTGCTGCTTTGATTCTGGGATAACCAGCACTTGACCCTGGACAGATACTTTCAACTAACTGGTACCAATAAAGATTTCTGATTCTGATTAGGTTGTATATAAACACTAGTTAAAGGCATCTTTTCAGAATCATTCGAAGCTTTTTAGCCCATTACATGAATAGTGGAAGCATAACCGATACTGTCATTATAACAGATTACCGTACTGTTGTAGCAGATAAAGATATGGACTTACTCCTGTGCTTTTGAATGGTTCTGCTGATTTGTTTTGTTGTGTAAAAGAGCTCCATAGAGAATTGCTGCTTCTTCTGAGCCCAGCTCTCTAAAAGAGTTGAATCCAGCTCAATTTGATGCTTTCCCTGAAGCACACTTCATTTAGTTAATCACCGGGATTAGTAGATGTGCTACGGAAATCCAGCCGTGCTGGACTCTTGCCTTCTAGAACCGGAAAGCGGAGTTGGACACCCTTGACTAATTGTAGACCTCTCCAGATAGCCTCCTTCATCGCACGGAGCTCCTGTACTACTTGCTCTCACACTCCTCACAATCTCCAGATCTAGAGATTGAGTGCAGTGAAGTGTGTCTGATGATGATTTATCCAGCTGGCATAATATTACTTACGTCTGCTTACCTATCTGTGTGACTGGTGTGAAATGGATAAATACATGGATTTGACTATTTACATTACAAATAAACTGATCCAATGTAATTACATGATAAAAATAAACGTGAGTTTAATCAAATTGTAAGTGTCTGCCAAATGAATTTAATATAATGTAATATATGCAGAAAGTAAACAGCGAATAAAACACTCTGTGATATGGTAATGCTGTAGAAGATGCTACAGAATAAATTTGAGAAAAACATTAATTCAGGATTTCTCACTCTGATGTTCAGTAAATTCAGCGCTCTTTTAGTGCTCATGATAAGCACTGTATCAGAAAAACCTATTGGGACAATTTGAAATAATTTACGGTGATAGTGTCCATCCCTAAATTAATAAAATAGTGTCCTAATGAAACATTAATGTATTACAAAATCAAATAAAAGACCTGCAGAGCCTGCAAAACTGCTGCGTCTACAGAAACAATAGAGAAACGTGAAGCCCCGTCAAATAGCAATGCGTTCAAGACTCAAGACTTTTCATTTGACGTGTATATAGCTGTAAAAGTAAGATAAGGTACGAAATGTATTAACACGTAAGAGTTTGCAATAAAGATGTCAGGTCATTTCAGTGATATAATAGAGAAAAGGTTGTTGCATAAAAATATACAGAAAAAAGTAGATTCCAGCTTAACTAATTTTACAGACCCTACAACCAACCTGTACAGTGTGCAAAATGTAGCTGAAGAGGAATATCTTTACATTACATAACAATACATTCATTGTGAAGATGCTTCAATCCAAAGAGACTTAAAATATGAGGAAGCACTCAAGTTTGACAGTGTGAGAAATTCTAAGTGCTAAAATCGTTATGTAGGACTAGTGCAAGAGGATAGAGAGTGCATTAGGAGAGGAAATGCTCTTTGAACATCTCTGAAGATGCGCTCTGTTGGTTTGCTGGTTCATGCATAGACGCAAATGCCAGACAACAGGTGAGATACATTGAAGCAGAAAGCACAGTTGTGTGATGGGCATTAAATGCTGTGGCATGTATATAAAAATGCAAATATAACACTGTTCCTGTGCAGCGGGGCTGGTAAATATATAAATCAGTGTTTGCGCATTCCCTTCTGGAACTTGGTCAGTGTTTCTAGTGTTAGCTAAGCTAGAGAGGAAACGCTGGTTAGGCTATGACAGGCTGTCACCATTCTCCATTTCATTCTGGAGCTCACCAGTGTTTTGCGCTCAATGTGCTTTTAATCCGACACACTCCTCCTCTTAGCAGAGACAGTGAGATTTATTCTGGAGTAGGCTGCTCATCTGCAAAATGCTGCAGTGGATATGTGTGCTTTTCTCTAATCAATTTAATCATTTATTTCAGCTGCCCATCACACTAAATATGTCAAGCTAACAGAGGTAACCCACCATGTACCAGGCATGTTGCGTGTGTCTTTTTTGGAAGTGTGTAAGTAAGTGTAAAGACATATGAGAACACACCACAGCACACTGTGGGAACAGCATGAAGTTGTTCTCTGCATTTAACATTTAAGTAAAGCAGCGGGCAGCTGGGAACACAGCACCTGGAGAGCAGTGTGTGGGGATGGTGCCTTCCTCATGGGTACCTCAGTGGTGCCACTTGCAGTGCTTGGATTCAAACCCACAACTTTCTGATCGTAAGGGCAGCTTGCTAACAACTACAGCCACCAGCCGCTGTAGTTGTTGATATTGTGTTGCACCTTATTTAATCTACAACCTGCACTTATTTCTCCTTTCTGTAAAATTTGTGAAATTTGCCTACTTTTGATTGCTGAGCTGTGATTGGTCAGCTAGTGTTTAGAGCCAGGTTTTAATGAAGAGTGTGGAAGGGCTTAGGTATGGCCTGAGCAATTACTTTTACATCCCTTTGATCAGTTTCTTTTAATCATTTTCTTCTTTTTTCTTGTAATTATATGACAGTCTGCTTTGGCCATATGTAAAAAAAAGCATTTCATTTTAAAAGTGTTAGGTGGCAAACAGTATTAAAATTTAATATATGTGCTAACCAGAATCAGCCTCGGAAAACTGATCCCTGAGGAAAATGCTTATGCAACCACTGCACACTCACAGAGAAACACAAAGATAAGAATAATATATTGTATTTTAAAATACAGTCAAAATAATAATTGAGAAAAAATAAAAATACTTTGTATTAAATACACTGTGCTATATAACCAAAATGCTGTGGGCAGTAAGAGAGGGGGATATAAATAATATAGAAAAGTACAGTTACTGCTGAGGTCGTTTACTAGTAATGAATCTGGTATTGGCTGTAATTAGTGGTCCTTATGTGCACATTAAAAAACAATTGCACATAATAATAAAGATATTGCACATTATGATGATTAGGGCACAAGCAAAACATCTAGTGCAAAATCTCTCCGGAAGAGTAGAGGCTGTTACTGCAGCAAATGGGGAACAAACTCATATTGATAACCTACATTTCAGAAGAAAGCAGGTGTCTATAAACATTCGGACAGTATTTTTGGGCACAATCACAGTTCAGAGCCATCCAGCGGTTACACAGCGATATATCTGTAAAGTCATAGAAGTCAAAGAAAGCCATGGAAGTCTCTTGTATGAAAGGAACTGTGAAAGCTGCTTAGAAAGCTAGTAAAATGAACAAGAGGTACCAAGGGGTGACTGTGTTGGGGGTTGGCAGTGACACTAACTATACACAAAGGGGGCTTTGGACTATAAAGCTTAGAAAAAAGTGTCTTTACATGTGGGTATTTGGTAGATTGCACTACCCTGTATTAACTCATCTATATGAATGTGGAATGTTGTTTAACATTTCCTGCAGTTTTTCCTGCTTATGGTGTGTACAAATGTCAGCAAAATATGTTTGATTTCCTGAGCGCTATACTAGTTCATAAACATCAGTGACCTGGTGAAAATGAAGGTGTGCATGTTGGTAGAGGAGAGAGCTCCTGTTGGTGTGATGCAACGGGGAGAAACTGCAGACATAAGCGTCTGCCCAAACATACAATTCATTCGTGATCTGGGTTTGGTCTTCATGGTCTACCAGCGGCCACTTGTGAAGATCCTAATCGAGCAAGATCACAAGGATAGAGATTCAATCAGTCAGTAGCACTAGATATTCATCACGTATTGTTATTCACTAAACATGCATCATTATATCACAGACATAATCCCCATATCAATTGTCTCCTGCTCAAAATGTCCAAAAGTTTGCAGACACCTGCTGATCCAGTGTTTCTTTTAAAATCAAGAGATTTAATAGGAGTTTGTTAGTCATTTGCTGCAATAACAGCCTGGAAAGTCTTTACACTGGATGTTGGAACATTGCTAAGAGGATCTGATTGTATTCAGCCACAAGAGAATTAGGTACTTGTAAGTGATTGGTTCTAGATCATAAATGCCACTCCTAATCAATCTAAAAGTATTAAATAGGGTTCTTTCTTCTAGAGAACTCAGTACGACTACTCCAAAGCCCAGTGTGGGGGCACTTTAAATCCCTGTACCCAAGACTAAGCACAGTAATCTTAGGCTTATGTGCAGCTGCCCCAGAACCCCCCATTCTTTTAGCAATGCAGTGTATGCACAGCTGAATGTCTGTATCAGCAGTGATTGCATCTTAAAGTAGCTGAATGTACTCATTAGAAGGGATGTCTGCATGTTTTTGGACTTCACCCAGTCAGTGCTCTCACAGATATGTTAACAATTTCAAGTACTAATTTGTTTCCCTTTGCTGAATCTACACATCCAACACTTTATAAGACTTAAATACTCCAAAGACCTATTTCCTCTGTCCAAATTATGCAAAATGGTGGAAAAATGTTTTGTTAAAATAATGTACTGTTTTTCTCAGATTTTTCATTGGACTTTTGCTTGCAGAGTCATTCCTTTGTTTAACTGCTCGCCAGCAGGAGTGTTACTTTTCCATTGTCCATTATGTTGCATAAAGAGGGTGATGAGCAAGAGTGTGACTTTAATGTTCATAAAAAATGGCAAAACATTTAGTGTTCAGGGAATACAACATCGTTTCTTTCCCACAATTAATTCCTGCTCCATTGCTACTGTGGTTGATAGCCTAAAGTGCACAAAGCCCTTCAGGATATTTGCTCAATGCTTAAAGACTCAATGCTTCATTGCTGATGATACCTGTTTAACATGTTCGTAATGATGAATGAACTGAAAGCAATGCAGGCCTATTAGATGTTTGAATCAGGCAGTGATCACTGACTTTGCATTTGATTTTTGTTGTGTGTACACACACTTCAGGGCTGGCATCCAAACTGGTAATATAGTTTTTCTCTCACATTTTTATAGTTTTCAAAAAAGATGATAATGTCCCTACAGGAGGCAGAGACAAACTCCTGGCAGCGAAATTCTAAATTGATCGCCCGTTATGTTAAGCTCTGTACCAAAAGACGTATTTAAATTGTACATGGTCTGTGAGTTCTACAGGTGTTGAGATCTTGGTGCGCAATTCTTTCACCCGAGTAAAATGTGATGCAAGGTGCCTGAAATACCTAGAGAACAGAGCATACAAAAAGGTATGGAGCATAGAACTGTGTAAAATCACTTATGAGATGTCCTGTGCATAATATTGAGATGACTTTGTGGATGATTATGTTTCTTGGGGGAATAGATAACATGGTCCCAAGTTGTGCCACAACAAATCTGTGCAACAGAGGTACTCAGCTCTCTTTCCCACAGTCTTAAATACACGTATATGAAGCTCTTGTAGAAGATGCAATTCCTCTGGTTTGACTGCTGATGTTAAACAAACCTGTGGAGTGGGCGTATAGATAGAAATAGTTAAATTGGTTTTATGGGTGACTGAATGCACTATGAAAAACAATGTACTTAAAATATGCTTAACTCTACCTTAATTTACCCCTGAAAATATGCCAAACACCATAATTTGAATTTAGTGGCCATTCATTTGTAAACCTTTCCCTTAATTTTACCATAAATATGATTTAAGGTGTGAGTGTGAAACCACTTAATCCTAAACATATGGCATTTTCTTCAGAAGGCTCAGTTATTTAAGGGCCCAATTTAAAAAATAAGGGAAAAAATCAGTAGTTTTACCCCTTTAATCAGACATAATCTGTGCACTTTTCCACCTAATTTTCCTTACTTTCCAGGAAATTAAGGTAAAAATTAAGGTTATATTAAGGGGTAAAATTAAGGGGTTTGGTTTCGTAGTGATGGACACTAATGTTACTATATAATCTGAGGGCCCGAATAACCCTACTGCCACATGCTTTAAATCACAGTTTATTAGTAAGACTAGCAAAAAATATTTCCGAAAAAAGTCCTCCATGTATGTTTCTACTTAAGTTAAGATGATTTTAGATTAACTATTGAATGGTTTTTGATCGTTTATTTATTTTAAGACCTTTGTGGCATAGTTTTAAAATAAGCAAAATGTACTCTTTGTCCCAAAAACCGGTATTATCAGATATAAGTCATGTGTTCAATGTTTCAGAACTGTGGTGGGCTGGCGCCCTGCCCAGGGTGAGTTCCTGCCTCACGCCCATAGGCGACCCTAGTGAGGATTAAGCGGTTACAGAAAATGAATGACTGAATGAATGTTTCAGAATGATGCAGTACTGCTTCATTTACTCCTGTGAAAACCAATCACCCAGTTCACCTCACATCTCTTTCCAAGCAGCACAAATCTCATGGCACTGACATGCACCGACAATGTAACATTGCGCTTGGCATTTTTCTGGCGCAGGTAGCGGCTATACAGCAACAGCTGGCCCTCCAGCTCCTATATGGATGCAACAGATTAAACAAATCAGCCAACTGCCCCTTTATTAAGCCCCATTGCTTTGGTTACTGCTGCTATATCTGGTTAAGCGAGTTTACAAAGGCAAAGGAAGAGACTTTAGCCTGTTAGATGTTTTAAATTCTTTGTTTCAGATCTTTCATAAAGCAGTAGACAAAACATAGGCTTTAGTATCTGCAGTATGCATTTGAAGGCCACACACAGTGGCCTAATAGTGCTGACAGAATTAAGATAGAGGCCAAAGCCTGCAGATTACATTCTTAAAGAAAAGTATTATTAAATAGGGATCCATGTGTATAACCTGAAAATAAAAGACCAGCTGTTTGTTCCTAAACAGCAGGATGAGTAAATGTATGTATTGAATGCCTCTGGGACTTTAAAGAATGGGCGCACATTGTCCTGTTTCGCATTTTTGGTTCAGTAAATGGGGATAAAAATCCCTAACTCTCCAAACACTTAGAAAATTGAAAATGCAGTTTAAAAATACTTCATGCAAGGTTACGGCTTAAATTCCGAGTGCTTTTAAAAGCTGCATGGACCTAGTTGAAGTTGAAGATTGCGCAATTTAGTGAAAGGCTTCTGCTTGATTTGCATCAGTTTGATGTATTTAAGAAATTCTGAGTTTTTTCCCCAACTTCAGATCAAATAACACATTTACGCAGAAAATGGTGGAATAAAAAGAAGGATATGTGTTTT
>JBBKCR010000148.1:5247719-5264059 GCA_037577295.1 Ladigesia roloffi | reverse complement strand
GAGTTTTTTCCCCAACTTCAGATCAAATAACACATTTACGCAGAAAATGGTGGAATAAAAAGAAGGATATGTGTTTTTTTAAGTACATTTTCTGAGCTAGTAAGGAGAACATAGGTTTGCTTCCAGATTTGTCCTCGATGCCTCAGTCATGACATTCCATCTGCAGCTCCTGATTTAATTGAATAATTTAATTTAATGAGGGTCTGATTGAGTAATTCTGGGATTCAACAAGGGACACATTGATATGCTGTGCATAAAAGCACTATTTACAATTTAATACCATTTGTTTTTATTCTTAGTTTTACTTAGCATATTTAGTTATATTAATGTATATATACGTATATATTTCTATCCAGTCACTTTCCTTTGCAATGCAATTTTTCAAGTGTCACATGACTCTCAGACATGCCCAATTACTACTCTTCCAGGCTTCATCTTTTCCAACAAAAGTATAAAAGTTCGAAAACATTTTGAATGTCCCTTGTATGTCAGCAAATCTACAGAAGCCTTTAAAGAGGTTTGAAGCGTCATAAGGAAAGTAAAAGTGCTATCCTGAAGTAATAATTTTCTGCCACAGTGTTTCACTTTCACTTTAGTTTTGATACATACCAAATTATTTCCTTGTTAGCGCTTAGTAGTGTACCTCAGTACTGGAAAAAAAATTTCAGTTGTCTTTATTAAAAGCCCCAAAGAATCCCAAATGTTAGGATGAACGTCCTCTGTTAGTTTTCTTTTCATCTATATAATGTTTTAAAAATACAGTATTTCTTAATTATTTAGAAAGATCCATGAACATTCCTTTAAAAGTCTCAGATGCAAGGGTATTGGCAAGATCTGGAACAGTGCTGTCTTCTTTCAGAGACAGAATAAATTTAAGCTCTATTCTTGCCTCAGATTTGAGAAAATAAAATGGTTTTGTTCACCATTTCACTGTGAGAAGATAACTCAGCTCTGTGGGTCTGAAAGGACATGAAGATGTTTGAGAAGATGTTACTGAGGAAATGAAAAGGACAAAAAGGAAAGATTTGCACTAGAACACTAAAATTGGGATTCCTTGAATTGTGAGAAACAATCTTGCCCACACTTGTATAGTCTTGTGGTCTTCTGTTTTTGTTCTTTGTGGTGTTTCTGTTTTTTCGTTCTTGTCTTGCAACATGGTCCACAAGAAAATTGCTTTGTTTCATTGTGAACTGTGCAATAACGCCTACTTGACTTTACTATTTGACTTGACTTGACTTGGAGGAGGTTTCTGGATGCATGGAAAAATATCCCTGCAGATGTCATTAAACGTAATTCTCAAAAAAATAAAATACATGGAGTTGGATATACAATGGCATATACAACGGCACTCTAATATTTATATATATTTATATAATATTTAGATTTATATATATATATATACACACACATACAAACACACACACAAACAATAATATAACATCACAACCAGATGCCAAATATTGTGTAGGGACTCCCCTTGTACTGCCAAAACAGCTCAGATCCATCAAAACATGAGACCTCTGAAGGTGTGCTGTGGTATCTGCGCCTAGATGTTAGCAGCAGATTCTTTTAGTCCTGTTTGAAGCAAGGTGGGTCATCCGAATCAGACTGCTTTGTTCAGCACATCTCACAGATGTTGGATTGGACTAAAGTCTGAGGACTTTGGAGTCAAGTAATTACCTTTAACTTTTGCCATGTTCATAAAACCATTCCCAGATCTTGTAAAAAATGTGATTCATGAGGCCAGGTTACAATTTTCCATTGTTCCATGGTCTCGTTCTTATGCCTACGTGCCCATTCTTGGCACTTTTGATGATGGATTCTTGTGAGCTATAACAATCTCAGTTCCAGTTCATCCCAAAGATGCTGGATGATTTCAGGGCTCAAGTTCTTCACAACAAAACTCATCCAACCATGTCTTCATGGAACTTGCTTTGAGTCATGAGGTAATAGAAAACGGCTTTCCCCAAACTGTGTGTCCACAAAGTTGGAAGCATGGCGTTGACCTAAAATGTCTTGATTAGTCTTCCCATTCTGATAACCCTTCCCTGGAAGTAAGGGACCTAGCCCAAACTTTGAAAAACAGATCTGTCCCAATACTTTTGCTCATATAATGCGGATGCCTTGACAGTTGCTGGTGTAACAAGATAATTAATGTTCACTTCACCTGTCTATGCTTTTAATGTTGTGGCTGATGTTTGTATGTAAAACAGTGTCGTCAAGAAAGTGCATAAACCCATCTTAATGGACAAAGTTTAAGTGTTTTGCTCGAACCCTGTCACGTTAAGTTATAAAGGCAATATTTACTAAAAGGTATCGCTTGGAAACAACAACTGGCTTTTTTCTGATTGGACGACGGCTGTGTCGAACTCGGCATGCTCGCTTCCTGATTGGTCCAGATGAACTTCTGTGCAAATCGGAGAAGCAGGAAGAGGAGAGTGCCTCCCCCCTCGCATACGCACACACACACACACTATTACACACGCACACACACACCTCTGCGAGACCATAGGGCTTTGCCATTTAAACTATTAAATCCTCCTCTTTCGACGGCTGTCTGTCTTGGACCGTGAGTATGCCCTACTTGTATTTTTTTAAGGCTTTTTAAAATAAAAACTCCGCTTGTTTTGGTTTGCACGCGACCCTTTCCCAGCACCAAATTTTCTCTCTGGGCAAAACAGTTGCGGTTGAGGGCGGATTGAGCTGCATCGTGGGGCTGTGTGGAGTGTGAGAGGGCGAAACGCCACTTGCTTTGAGGTGTGTGTGTGTGTGTGAGAGAGAGAGAGAGAGAGAGAGAGTACGTGTATGACGGGCTGTGTCTTGGTCATGGCTAAAGTGCTGTTTTTCCTGCAGAATCCTCTCTGCACCGACCACATCGCAGCCTGTTATTTCTCTCTCTCTCTGATGTAGGCTGACGTCAAGCCAACTGTGTCAACCCGAGGTGTGGAGGAGGAGGAGGACGCCACTCTGGAGCACAGCAGCTCGAAAATTACCTCCTCTTCCTCCCCACATCGGAGAAAACTTAGTTTTAAGGTTTAAAGTGTTTGGACGAAACCGTTCGGGGCTCGTAGAGATGTTGGTAAGCACTACATCTCCCTCGTCATACTAGCGCTTCTCAACTTCCGAAAGGTGCCGTTTTCTCAGATGAAATCCTCTTATTTAGCGAGTGAGCTGAGCCCATGTGTCCGCCACTCAGTGCAGGTGCACCGGACTGGAATCCGAGCTGCCGCGCCTGGAGGAACAACCATAGCAGCTTCCTCACACTGCCTCAGGCCATTAACAAACATCACAATCATGATGAATAGAAAATACCTCCACAGGGCTTTGTAAGAAAAGATATAGAAGCATGTACATCATTGTGTATTGCGCAGATTATTATAGACCATCACAACAACTGGGGCTTTTTTTCGCTGTATGTAGAAACATAGATTTTAACATAGTTTGTCCACCTTTCGCACCTATAACAACTTCCAGTCTTCTTGCAGGGCTTTTCTTTGGAAATGGATGCCCATTCGTTCTGTAGAGCTTTTAACCAATGCACTGGATGTGCACAAGCTGGTATATTTCTTAGTGCCCAGCCCAAGCCTGGGGTAAATTAGAAGGGCTATGTCAGGAAGGGTGTTCAGTGTAAAATTTGCCCAATCAAAACTTTCCCATATTGGATCGATTGAGGCCCAGGTTGAGGACCATCGCCACCATTACGGTCAGGCACTGATGTTGGACAAAAAGGCCTGGCTTGTAATCTTTTTTCCAGTTCATCCCAGAGGGTTTGGCTGGAGTTGAGGTCAGGGCTCTGTGTGGGCAACTCAGGTTCTTCCAAACCAAACTCATCCAGCCATTCTTTATGGACATTGCTTTGTGCCCTGAGGAACAGACATTTTCCCCCAAACTGTGTTCACAAAGTGGATATCTTGGTATGCTGAAGTTTAAGGATTTCCTTTCACCTGAAGTCAGTGTATAAACAGGGTATTCAAATACACGTCCATGTAATATATGTTCGTGTATGTGTCATTTATATAATTAAGAGTTTGTTGAAGTAGTCAAAGCAGTTTTATAAAGCAGTAAGAGAATATGTACCAGTGCAGCGTACATGGACAGGGAGCTCATTGCTGCTTGTTCGGTAGATAATCAGAGCTGAGTGTTCTGCTCTGCTGTGCTCTGCTCTGGATGTTTTCCTCCCCCAAGTTATCTGACTGATGGACGTTAAATGAGAATTTTACCACTTCTTCAACTCTGGTACATTATGTTGTCACTGAGATGTTGACTCCAAAGTGGTTTGTGCTTAAGAGAAAATTCTGGTGGTGATTAAAGCCAGGAGTCTGTGCTAAAATACACGGCTTATTTGCTATTCAAATGACCAGTGAACCCACACGCCTTTTGAGTTATTAGGTTTTATTGATCATGGTAGAACTGGTGTAAATCTGTAAAGTAAATGTGCTGGGTTTTGTTTTGTTTTTTACTTGTGAGGTCTTAACTGTTTGGTTTAAAATGCGGGTAGCTTTTAGAGGTGTTAAATGACTCATGCATCTGGTACTTTTCACCACCACTGAGAACAAATCTGACATTTCTCGGAAGCATTTCACATCAAAACGTGCTGAATGGATTTTCTTGTATGCCAACTATTGAACGAATCAGATGTTTTGTTTTGAGAAATGACTGGAGGTTCCCTTTAACATCATTCAGTTATTCAAAGGAATTACCGGTAAACACTTCATGGTGAACATATAACTGTGCAAATAATCATTTGATTTAGACTTGGACTGATTAAAAAAACAGAAAAATATTTTAGTTATAAGAAGCCAAAATCTGAAGATGCCACTTGGTGTGAGCAGTGCTAATTTTCTTTGAAACAATTCAGTTTTAAATGGGAATTTTATGAATGTTGTTTGCCTGATTTCATTGACAACACTTCAAATCCATCACTGATCATCAGAATGGGGGCTTATGCAGCATTGCAATGTAGTGTAATATGTCAAATGTACTTGTAAATGTTTCAAATTCAGGATTGTATCATGAATCGTATTATTACAATGAGGAATTGTGTAGACCTAATTATTTCTACATTGTTTTAAAAGAACAGGTTTGGAGTTTTTCTGTACTATGTTTTGAATTACTAGTTATCCATGTTTAGGCATCTCCTATTGAGGTTTTGTTGAAAGGAATGTGGATGGGCTCAAGTTCAAGTTTGTTGTCAAAAATGGATAGCATTTAAACACCACGATACCCCCCCAAGTCTGAGATCTTGCGACCAGAACCTCCTCTTAAATCCTCACTCTAGACTGAAGCGTAGAGGTGATCGTGCCTTCTCAGTAATTGGGCCTCGCCTTTGGAATGTCTTGAGATCAGGACGGCTCCTAGTCTAACGATTTTTAAATCACTTTAAAAAACTCATTTGTTTTCATTGGCCTATAAGGTTTTAATCTGCCATTGATATTTCTAAATTTAGATGCTTTGTTTTTCTTTTCCCTTTTCCTTGGCTGTAATTGTGTATGCAAATCTTTTGATGATGTCGAAGTGTAAAGCCCTTTGGTCAGTCTTGCGGCTTTGGTAAATTTGCTATATAAATAAAGTAAACTTGAAAGTAAACTTGAAACTTGAAACATCTTTGCCAGTCATTTGCATTACAAGAGGGCCCCTATACATTGTACATTCACAGGACCCAATGTATTCTTGCACTAGACATGTTATAAATACTTGCATATAACACTGTGTACTATTATTTTAGTATTTATTTTACTAAACGGATGCTTTACTAGAGTAAAAGTAGTAAAGTGTCTGTGTAGTAAAAGAAAAAGTAAAATAATTGTAGACAGTGTTAAACAATTGCAAATATTTATAACATAAAAGGACATTGTGTCATGTAAATATACAACGCATGTAATTTTAAAGTAACTGTATAGTAAATATTTTTTATAGAGTGAGTAGATAAATTGTGACAAAAGGAGTTAAAGGAGTGAGTGGAAGTCACATAAACAGTTGAAAGTGCAAAATGTTGTGATTTTTGACATTTATCCTGCGCGAAAAACACATAAATGTCATTAAATAGTCCATTAATTAAACAAAGCATTGCTTTTGCTTGTTGTCAAGCCTGCAAGCATGTGTGACAGTAAAATAGTTCAAACAGAAATTAGTGTAAATTGAAGTAAGTGTTAGAAATTAGGAGAGTGAAGTACTTACAGGAGTCTATCCCTTCTCATGATAGTGAAATACAAATGCTCAAGATTTGAAAATGAATTAAATTGATTGTGAATATGCACTCACAAAATTCTATTTGATAATGTGAAAATAAAGAAATCCCATTTGAGGTGTGCTGAAATGTAGAACAGGGAGCCTATATTATACATTTGCAGTCTGCGTATCCTAGATGGTTCTTTTTTGCGTAAGACAGAGGCGATTAAGCCAAAAAGTTTTTACAGTCAAGTTTTGAAAAATGTCTTTCACATCAGAGCTGTTGGGCACTGGTTTGGTCGCTTTGCATTCCTGCAGCTCCTGCGAGTCTATAGTTCTCCTTTTTCTGTTTGTTTAACCTTCTCAGCAGATACTTAGTAGCTGCTTAAAGTGTCAATTTATTCTTCCTTTGCATTTTCTTACTGTGCTTTCCATATTAAATTGACTCTTTATATGGATCGTGAGACAACTTTTCTGTACATTTTAATCTGCCTTTAATAGTCGATTAGATCACAGATCATTCATGCTTGCAAAGACAAAAACAGTCAATTGTACTTAAATGGATGTTAACAGTAATCAGCAGTAAACTGTCCAGTGTTCCCAACACTACTTGTAAGATTTTTTATGTGCCATTTCTGAAATCCAGTTAATGCCTTTGTCCCTTTTAGATTTTCCTGGGAAGAATGTGATGACCCAAGCTCGGAAAAAGCGTTCCCTCAGCCAGTGCCGTGGCGAGGGCCGTGACTATGTAGATGGCTGGTCCCATGGTAAGACCATGGGCAGAGCTTGGCCTGAGCGTTGTTTGAAAGAGGCCGTTTCCAAGAGAGGCAGGCAAAAGAAACAAGTGCATATGGAGAGATGGATGCAAGATGGATTTACAAGCCAAGCCAGGCTAGCAAATTTCCAGAACAAAGACAGGACTAAGAAGGATGTGGCTAAGAAAGGCAAGTCAAAAGTGTCCAAGAAGCTGAAGGAAGAGAAGAACAGGAAGCTCTACCCTCTGCGAGGACGAAGTAGCACGCCGGAGGATGAGGCCTTGAGTTGTCATGTCCTACTCAATCGCCTGGAGGGAGACCCCTTGGAGCAGGGAAACGAGTTGCGCGATGAAGATCCGAACATAATCCGGGGCAGGAATACACACAGGAAGAGCATCAAACCTAACAAAAAGCTAGAAAAGGCCAAGGAATCATCACGTACACCTTCTAAAACTAAATCCGAACCAACTATTAATAAAATCCTAGCTCAGGAGCCTCGTAAGCGTCGGCTTGCTTCTCTCAACGCTGAAGCGGTCAACAGCCTGCTGCTGGAAAAAACAGATGCAGCATCGGGCAGCAAACTCGCTAAGAAACAGCAGCACGAGGCACCACCTGTTACTGTTGCAACAGATGATGCAAAGATTTGTTCCCTTTCAAAAAAGACTGAATCGTGCCAAAGTCACAAGAGGGCCAAGAAGAGCAAGTCAGAGGAGAAAGATGATACTGATCTGAGTCTGTACACTCCCACTCCCAGACGACTTGCTGGACTTAATGCTGCAGCCCTGTTGAAGCTCACAAGCTCCTCTACAGGAAGTAAGCAGCGAGTGAAGACGGACAGTAAGGAGGTTCGCGTGGCAGGAAAGCAGACCATACGGCCCAAAACCAGGGGGCGACAACCTAAGAAGCAAGGCTTTAAACAGACTTCCCCACAAGGTGGCTGCGCAGTGTGTAAGAGACGGGGACGTTTTGAGGCAAAACCGAAGTGGGAAACAGCAACTAGCCATCACCATTTAACCAAACCAGGGTACCAGTCTCACAGTATGATGGGATATCCCCTTAAAGTCGTGAAAGAGGAGCAAGTGGAAACTGATATCAGTCCTTCTTACTTCTGCTGTCCTCCAGAGGGCTCGGTTGAATATTGTCACAGGTTGGCACTGTTTCTGGGGCAGAAGGCCTACCGTGAGACAGAAGAGCATCCTGTAACCTCGGTGAAGCACGAATGCCTGGTTACTCCATCTACACTAGCACACCCAGCTCTCACCCTCAGTGCCCATCCGTGTCTCTGTGCAGACCCCTGCTACTCAAGTTACTATGTTCACATTGCTCATCCTGGGCCTCCCTCTGCTAGCCTAAGTACACAGCCTCTACCTTGTGCGCACGGCTCCCTGTGTCCCCGTAGGGTGCCCGGGTCCAAGCTGCTGTCCTCTTCTGTTTCCCATGCCTCAGGAATCCCACACCCTGCCTTCTGCAATTCGGTGGGGTCACCCTGCTACAGCGAGGGCTGCAGGGTCGGCAGCTATGCATTTAGTGCTATTCAGCCAGTCACCAGCAGGGCATGCACTTTTGCCACAGGCTGCTCCAACTGTAGCCCCAATATCAAAACAGGTAAGAGATGGAAAAAATCAGAGCTAACTTAGACGGTTACCTGTTTGTATGTATCTATGGCGATGTTAACTATTACTCAATTGATTATTACTTAAATGGAGAATTACTAATTGTACTTAAAGTCCACTTTGATGTTCGATAAATAAACAGTGATCTCTGGCATGCACAATACTGATTCATTGTAGCTATCATGTTAAATATGAATAATTACATTTACCTTCTGTAATTGCATTAGAATAAGCACACTCTCTGAGGAACATGCATCAGGAAGAAACATTTTGGCAGTTTTTTTACTTGATTCTTTGAAGTGGAATTAATAGGCACTTAATAGTACCTTACAGTTGCAGACATATCCTTTGAACAAATAAAAAGCTCAGAGGAATCCTTCTTTTACAACTGTAGCAATATTTAATACCATGAATTATTACTTGTGTACTAGTTACACTTATTTCTGTGTACATGGTGTCTGCAGAAGGCTACTCTTCACCTCAAGGGGACCACAAGTCGTCACTGCTTGTGCCACCAGCCTTGCCCATATCTGGCTGCTCATTGCCCAGGGTAAACCCATCTTCCGCAGTTCTACCACGCCTTCTGTCCACCCTCTCGGACAGCAGGCAGACTGAGGTCAGGCTTCAAGGGTCTAAGGAATGCCCCCAAAGCACCAAACCATCCAACGGCTCTGTTGCTAGGGGGCGCTCAAAACTATCTCAGAAACAGCCAGTGCCCAGCTCAGTAAGTGCCAAGCAGCATAAAAAGGCAAGTCGCCACCGAACGACAAACGGCTGGCGCCCATTTGGAGAACCCACAGAGAGAGAACTCTTTATTGCGGTGAGCCTCCTTTTCCCACTGGTTAGCATGACATGGCATACGAGAACCATCTCTATAGCAGTGTTTTGGTTTACAGGGTGAAGAGGAGACCGCACTTCGACAGTGTTACGAAGGAGTAGAGCGAGATGGAGAAGTGATTCGGGTCAGAGATACTGTACTGTTGCGCTCTGGACCGAGAAAAAAATCATTACCGTATGTGGCCAAGATATCAGCGTTGTGGTATGACCCCAAAACAGGTAAGGGTACCTAGTTTGTGTGTGTGTGTGTGTGTGTGTGTGTGTGTGTATATATATACATATATATAAATTTGTGGTTATCTGGGTTGTGTTCATGCAACGTTGCAAGTAGTTTTTTAGTTTTTAAGTGTTTTTTCATAAATTTTTTCACAAATTTCTGTTCACTGTTCACATAGCTGTGCCGTGGTGCTTAACAAATGGTTCACTTTCGCTTGAATTTAGGGAACATCCACGTACAATAATGAAATAATTTGTATTTTATGTTGCTTTTCCCATATATTAAAGTAAAAAAAATAGAAAGTGTGCACAACAATCTTCACACATATACTATATTAAGGTTTGTTTCCTGAAATAGAGGTGATGACTACTATTACAATTCCAAAATCAGCAAGCCACTCTTTAGAATGGGCATATTCACATATTTTGGATCTGATTCCGAGCTACACTTAGCTTTTTTCCTTCAGTATATTTTAGATGTAATGAATGAGACTTGGTGGCCAAATGAGCCAGCTATATTTTTGTTTTTGTATAATGTTGAGAAATCTAGTATTTGTATTTGAGTCCATGAATTGAAGAACAACAGTAATTCAGTGTTTCATTTGTTAGCTGATTAGTAGGGCAGTGGGGTGTTTTACCAGACGTGTCTATAAATTGCTGCTTTTGTCTGGTTCCCACTGCTGTTATATGGTACCATTGTTCTCAGCTGTGGTTCAGTTGCTGTATCTGTGGTTAATTTATGCTCCTGCTACTGGTGCTATATTGCGTTTGAGACTGGTTGGAGACTGCTCTGCTTGATGTTTGCTCCCCTTAAATGCAGTGTGACAGACTGCAGTATATAGCCTAGTGTTGGAAATGTGTCTGCACTAATTAATGATGAGGTATAGTCTTCATTTACTGTGGTAACATGATTACATTCATTTACACAATTTTCTTGTCAGTCAGCTACTGATTGTTTGAATGATATACATGCATTGAATATTCGACCAAAAATGAGTGCTGAAAGAGTGCTGGGCCAAATATATAATCACTACTTACAAGAAATTGACACAAATTAGTGTGTTGGGACACTTTGAACATCACAGTTTTGGTATTTGCTGTTCAGTTTAGTGTCATGTTTTATTTTTTAAAGGTCGTTGTTTAATTTAAAAATTTTAAGTTCCCTCCCTCTGTTGCCCCTACTACAAGTGACCTGGATTAATGTTCTCAAGAACATTTTTTAAGTGTTCTTAGTTGCTGACTCTGACCTTTTCATTTCCTCCTTCAGGAGAACTGATGATGAGCCTGTTCTGGTACTATCGACCTGAACACACACAGGGAGGCAGGGATCCCAGCATGCACTGTGAGGTGAGACATTCCCTCATACCAGACGAAGGGCAGTTTACAAATTCAACACTTCTTCTCCTGTTCTTGATCAACATCCCATATTTTTTTGGTCTAAACTCTTGAAAATGTGCTGCAACATTTTAAAAGGGCATGACTGTATATTGACCTCAGTTTGATTTTTTTCGTCTACGATGAAAATCGTTTCTTTCTTGCACTTTTTCAGAATGAAATATTTGCCTCTCGCCATCAAGATGAAAACAGTGTGGCCTGTATTGAGGACAGATGCTATGTTTTGCCGCTAGCACAGTACTGTAGGTAAGAACAAATAAATGAACAGAAAGCATATGCTGTTGCTCTTCCCCTTGTCTTTAATTACCAAGCAAAAAGAGAACTTGTTATAAAGATTTCAGTGCAAATAAAGTAAAAATATCTCGACCCTGGTTGAAAAGACTGCATAGTTAAAAGATATTAAACTTAACCAATAGAAATAATTTTAAGTAAAAATCTGTTTTCGACAAATAAACTGTGGAGGAGAACATACACCATTTTTACACCCTCTGTTTGCTGTGCTTTCTCTCGGCTTTCTCTGAGACTTGATATAAGGAAGATTTTAGCATTCTGGTTCTGACATTTCAAGATTCTTTGTTTAACATATACACAGTACAAGGTGCAGCATAGTTAATAATTGTATGGCTGTAATTACCAGTGTGCACACAAAATTACAAGTAAACAAGATCTGAAGTGTGCACATGTACAGGATAGACTATATATTATAACTAGTTGCTGTTGATGGATAAACACACGCCAGAGCTGACAGGGCTACTCACTGCTGTGTATGTGTCAAAGAAAACCATGACTGGAGTTTGGGATTGGATTTTGTTTACATACAAAACGACAGAAACTAACTATATTTAAGGGGCTCATGACTCTTCTTAGTTACTGATGAAGCAGTATGTGGTCCTAGCCTTAGTAAACATGCTGTATCTCTGTTGAAGGTGTGTATTGGTGCCCGTATTCTTTGTTAAAAGTCCACTGTCTGTTTTAGATTTTGTGCCTTGGTAAAGCGCCGATCAGAGGGCGTGTCCGACAGCACCCCCGTGGTGCCCTGCCCCTCCGACAGTGCCATCCCCTCTCACCGACTTGTGCCCGATGATGTTGACCCCGAGCTGGTTTACCTGTGTCGTCACGTCTACGACTTCCGTTATGGCCGCATACTGAAGAACCTGCAGTAAAGGAGCAAGCCTGCTCATAGAACACACACACACACACACACACACACACACACACCTCACCGCACACACGATGGAAAGCCCTCATATTAGGACGATCCCTGCAGAACTTACAGGCCTGGTTTATTTTTTTAATTATCATAATTTATTGTTTGGAAGAGAGGTTTTCATTTGCTTTAAAACAAGATCAAGCTTAGGAGGAGGGTCAACAAGTGAAGGAACATCCCTCATATCAATAAAAAAAAACAGTGCTGGAGGAGTTTCTGAGACATTAACTTGTCTCCACATTCCCCAGAGTGGCAGCATCCTTTGTGTGTGATATAGAGGAGTGAGAAAGACAGCTTTGCATCTCCATTAGTGTTCTTTCTCTCCTTTTACCTTCAGTTTGGAATAGGAGGTGAATGTTGGTTTTCTTTTTTTTTTGGTTAGTGATTTGTCTTGTACACTGGACTGTGACACTGGCAAAGGGAGTTAGAGGAAGATTCTGAGCAAAATCAAAAATCGTTTTTGTTCAAAACTATGACAAATCTACACTCAACTCAACTGGAGCCTGCCAAGATTCTAGAACTCAAATTTTCTAGACGCTAGATTTGGTTATTTTGGTGGGAAGATCAAGAGGAGGTGGACAAATCATGTAGACGTTATGGGGCAGATAACTTTACATCTTTACTTTTATTTTGTAAGAGAGTGGGGTTCTACTATCTTACCACTTCATTAAGTGGGAAAGGAAGGGAAGTCCACGGTGAAATGTTAGTGGACTTGTCCACCCTGTTCTCCAGTCTTGCCTTATTAATTGCAGGTAGCTCTGTAGGCAGCTAGTTTGATCTGGTCCTCTAAGAATGCCACTCCAGTAATACAATAAACCAAAGGTCAGCACAGCATTGATCACCATTCACTCTCTAGTTAAATCCCCACTTATCTGCCTGTGCTCTCTAATGCCATAGATTGGATGAAATGGTTCATTTTGTCTGTTTTGTTTTGTTTGTTTTTTAGGAAATTTGTTTTTTTAATATATTGAGTGCACACTCTCTAGACATTTAACAAATATATTTTGAATATTTATTTGAAAAATCCTGCCTGTGCCCATATTCCCTGGCTTCTAGTAACCCTAGTGAAATTGCACTAATCCATTTCTCTGCTTTTATTGTCTTTCCTTTCATTTTCCTTTTCATTTCTCATGCTATGCTGCTTGTTATTTTTCTTATATTAGCCCATGGCTCTGATTCTATCAACACTATTCACAGCAAGGAGCAGAATAAAAACAAATAAAAAAGCAGATCTGGACACAAGTCAGCCGTGTTGTTTGACCCTGCAATGGCAGTTTTCTGCACAAACTGTATGGGCTGAACTGAAATGATATTCAGTGGCTTCTTTAAGTATATTTCCTTTTAAATGTTAAAGTCTTCCCTCTGCTTTCAGTGATTAATGAGATTATTCAGGCTGGCCATGCTTTAATTGATAATTGAATGATAACTGCTTTTTTCAAAAGCACTCGTACCAGGAACAGATTGATGACACTTTATAGGAGGTCTATACAGACGGCTTCATGATATCTATATACACTGCATGTATAAAGGCTTGTTCCAGTGTCTGCTGTCATTTCACCACAGACCATCTTATGACATGAAGGTCTGTGTCAGTTAGGAAAGGTTTGTCTGACTCTAAATGTTATGAAGTTAATGTGAAGGATCTGCAATACATGGCTATGCATTGAAGTCCCATCCTTTTTGCGTATATTTCAACATTAACGCTCGCTGCTTCATCCTGTTCTCACTGAATGATGACCATTGAATTCTAATGAACATATAAATGTTCTGAATTGTGTTGACTGAATCAGGGCCTGTGCCACTGAGAGAATCTTTTTTTAAATGACCAATTTCAACCCCCAAGCACTGAATTAAGTTATAATAATGAATTGGCTCTTTTGGAATATATTGTATGTGTGTGTAGCCCACAATCCCAAAAGAGCTCCCAGCTTTCTGAAATAATGTCTGAAATCTATGTAAGATCAGGAGTGGTCTTGATTTTTTTTTCTTTTTTAAACCACTATCCATAAACCACAGCCATGCTCATGTATTAATTATTCAGATGTTGAAATGGTGTACAGTGGTACTAGAGTTTCCTCTTAAAGGTAGTTTAGATGGCTTTCCATGATTACTCTATATATATAGTATATATATATATATATGTGTGTATGTTTTGATGTATGCAGAATGCTCAGAACTTGTTTCATTCCGTTGCATCATTGGCACAGATGTTGCTGCAGTGATTATACTTTGATCAGCAGGTCTTCTCTAAAAAAAAGATTCTAATAATAATAACATGGTTTAAATGAAAGGAAGTTTTTGATCCCATATTTGTAAACAAAATGTTTCTCTGTTTTTCGATTTGTCCTGGAAACATGAGATATTTTATTAAGTATTTCTAAAGGTAGAATATGCAATATATTTTTGGGACTATTTTTGAGGAATCTATTTAAATCAAAGTCCTTATATTGTTTTAACTAATTACAAATGATTTTGATGTGGATCATTAATTGAAAATAATAGTAATAACCAAATAGACATGAGGTAAAACATCGACAGTGTTTCGTTTCTTTTTTAAATAATTTTCTTAGGTTAGAATCCAAAGGTGTGGAGTACTTGAGAGCCATTAATGAAGAAAAAAAAAAAAAAAAAAGAATATGTACATATATTGATTATTGAAGAAAGACCAGACCATCTTTCAAAAGAGATACAAAATGTTGCACAATATGTTTTAGTAATTATGAGACATGTAACTCTATATTTAAAGAAGTTATTTAACATTTGAGTATACAAACTATATAGATGATCTATCTATATTTCAAGTAACAAGTCATCTTAGTTGAAAAGTGTTTTGAAGTGCCGTTGCAATATTAGTGGTCAACGAGCGCCGTAATTTTTAAAAATTGTTTTGTTTTATTTAAGCTATGAAGTCTTCAGTAAAAAAACAAACAAATAAAAAAAACACAAATTTCAGTTGTTGTACTTATGAAGACTTGGAGTATCAAGGGGTAAAGACCAAAGCACACTCTTCTACTGGTGCCCCTTAATGTGTGTTTTGCATGTGTGGGAGGGCCCCAGCAACTAGAAACCGTACAGTACTGCTGCTGTCAGGGCAGAGCGACGTCTGTCACCAGACCTTAGTCAGATTGGTACTTGAAATATCAGTCGCTGTGAATCACTTGAGTAGTAGTTTATAATGTGCATTTACATGTGGCCTTTTTCCCATTCACTGTAAGCTGTTTTGTATTTGGTTTGCAGGAAACAAGCCAAACTGCTCTTACACACGTTAGGTAAACAATGTAAACCGTATTCCAAACACATATTTGACCAAGAACAGCAGGTGAAAACAAACGTCGCTCTACTACACTGGTTATTTAATCCTAGAGGGACACAGAGTCTGCTGTTTTCGTTTGATTTTGTCATTCATTTTCATATTTCGACAAAGAAACTTCACTTTTTGTTTTTGTTTCAACTTGTATTATATGTTACTGGTTGACTGCTACAGTGTGACTCACGGTTTTCGAGGCTTTTTGAACACTAGATTACCAGTGTGTGCTAGAAACACCTCTTATAGGAGGTCTCCAGAGAGCGGTTAACTCACCAGATTATGAGGGAACTTGATCTAATCTATTTTCAAATCTCGTAGATCCGATGTTCAGACAGTACAGTCTTTATAAAAAGACAAAAAGTGGGAATCAAGTGTTTACTGGTAGCCTTAATGGCTTGTTACATGTTGCATGGCTGTATAATTGCTTGATGGTTAAGAATTCCCTCTGGATCATGGAGTTTGACCACTTCTCTGCAATGAAACGTTGTTCATGTGGTTTTGTATGATTTCCTTTAACCACAATGACCAAAATCAAGAGTTGTTTTGGTTTCTTTGGAGCCCCCAATTCTGACCAATACTAAGATTTGATTGTCTCTGCTTTCTGTGTAACTAGGTTAGTGCTTATAGCTAACATATATTTTAATAGAATGGAAGAATGAATAAAGTTATTTTTGACTGGGGACTGGGGGGTGGGGGATATGTTTTAATTAGTTAATTTGTGTTGCTTTGTCATGCACTCTT
This sequence comes from Ladigesia roloffi, assembly GCA_037577295.1. Classification (NCBI taxonomy): domain Eukaryota; kingdom Metazoa; phylum Chordata; class Actinopteri; order Characiformes; family Alestidae; genus Ladigesia; species Ladigesia roloffi. The sequence goes on along the minus strand of JBBKCR010000148.1, from coordinate 5,247,820 downwards.
GTTTTTTTTTGTTTTATAAATGACGACAAGAATCCCTGCTGATTATTGTTGAAATGAAAGAGTATTTATAAAAACATTCTTTTGTTAAAACTGGTTTGGAG
>JBBKCR010000148.1:5223956-5240611 GCA_037577295.1 Ladigesia roloffi | reverse complement strand
TCAGGGGAAGATCTTTGCCTGGAGATCGGCGATGGTCCTTGTGAGCTGGTAAATCCTTATGAGGGTCTCTGCCTGGAGCTCGCCGAGGGAGAGTCAGAGGAAGATCTCTACCTGGACCTCAACGATGGACCTCGTGAGCTGGTAAATCCTTATGAGGGTCTCTGCCTGGAGCTCGCCGAGGAAGAGTCCAAGGAATCACTAATAAATCACTAATAAAAACACCACATTTTGAAATTCACCTGTAGTATGTTAATTTAGTTTATTTGTGTGCTGCACTCATAGACTTAAGAAAACGGCGCTCATTTGTTTGATTTCTCCTCAAGAAGTTAGCAGCTGCTAACCAGGCGTCCCTTGCTCGTCAGAGGAAGGTGCTGATTAAAAAATAAACTGCAGAGGTCTCATTTTGAATTCCCGGAGGTGTATAGTACAAAAGATCCTGGCACTCACTGGGACTTAGCTGAGCTCTCTCCTCTGCACTCCAGTCCACTCCACTCCTGTGTGTCACACTGTAGGCCTCCTCTCTGCTGGACCTGCAGTTCCTCTCAGAAGGAGCAGCAGGGCAAAGCCAGGTTTCTGTATCTCCATATCCTGAGTACTGCAAATAGAAACAAGTACTCAGATAAGATACACATAAGATAAGAAAGAACTTTATTCATCAGGAGGGAAATTCTTTTGTCCTATACATGCTCCATGCAGAAAGAGGAACAGAAGTAGATGAAGATCTACATAAAAAAAAACCCACTTATTTTTAATTCCTGATCGTAAAATTTGGGTTAAAAAGCTTCCATTCTCAGGCCAACACTTAAGACACACATAGTTTTTCTTTTCACCCAGGTAATGTATTTTAGCAATTTTTAGCCATGCCTGCAACTTTATATAAAATTTTGTATAATGGCCATATATTTAAATATAATTTGTTATATACTATATAAAGTTTGTAAGTAACATCAGTTATTTTCGTAAATATTACTTTTTTTCCTTCAAATACCAGTTTGTTTGCAGTAAAGAACCTCAAAAACAGACATTTCTCTGATCTCAGACCTGCTGGGGCCAAAAATGGAAATATGGAAAAGATGGAACTAATTAATACTGAATTAGATTTTCAAGGACAAACACAAAATCACTACCGACATCCTTAAGATCACACCTGTGTTAAAATTCCTTACTGTGTCAAAATGTCCATTTGTTCCACTGATTGTACTGATTGTACTGTCTTTTGCCCAGTAAATTATTTGTTTTATTGTTCAGAAGGTATTTATATAACACTCTTCCTTATGATTCTCTCCATAGATTGGTATTACTATATTACTTAATGTTCAACCTATCACATTTGTCAAAAACTCTTCACAGTTTTCACACTTACTCCAAATGTAGTTGTTCATGCAAGACAGGTTTTGAGTCTAAACCTTTTGTTTTGCTCTTGAGCGATGAGGCTAGTTTTACCAAAATGTAGGTGTCTCTGAGTAGTTCTGAAGCCAGTGCTCGACAAAAGTCTTGTTTTGGTAATGCATTTGTAGAAATTTGTGTGACTACTGCGTTCTCTACTGTCCTCTTCTCTTGATTGAGACTGGTGTCATGTCTATAGGCCCTTAAACTGAGAAGCTATTACAAAAACACCGCCCACTGAACTATAGCAAAAAGCGAAGAAAACTAGCACTTTTCTCACGGTCCCTTACGAGCCCTTCCGCCTTAATGAACACTGAGACGGTTTGTACGGGGCAGTGCTCATTATATAGATCGAAAATACTGAAAGTGAAGGCTGTGAAACATGATCAGTGTTGTCCTTTTGGAGGTCACACGATTTAGAATTTTTTAGAGCACGTCGTTTTGAAGTTATTGGCATTTAACGCCGACTGTGTCACGAATCTCGAAAACAAAACCAACTTTACCCCGCTAAAAAAGACTAACTATTCACTTACGTTGGGTATCAAACCTTGAGGTAAAACAGTCTAACTTTGTTCGGCTCCTTTTCGAAAATATGTTCGATACTCTGCGATAACGACGCTGCTGCTGCTTTCTCTTCCGTCTCTCCTGCTCTTTTCCCTCATATTGATGCCGTTTTTTTTTTAAAAAACACCAGTTGCTGGGCAGTGGGTTGTTTTATGTCACGTGCCATCAGAGAGAATCACAGAAGTGGTTATTAGGGCTTCAGATTGGTTTAGATTTTATTTGGGATTCCAAATATTATGCATAATTATTTAAAATGTATTACAAAAAAACGAACAAATTTGGGACCTTTGGCTGGGTGGGGGTAACAACACGAAGCCCCCCCGCCCCGGCTACGGGCCTGTATGCAGAGATTAGTATTTACTAAAAGTGGTCCCAAATGGGAACCCAAGGTTCAGTGGTGTGCATGGGGACCAAAGGCTAACACATCTGTTCCAACAGAAGAGCTACTGTAGCACATAAGTTAATGCTGGCTATGATAGGAAGGTGTCAGAACACATTGTATCACTGCTGGGTGCGTTTGGGGCTGGATAGGTGCATATCAATGCTTTTACTGACCAATGCATCACATTTTCTTATTTCTTTTACATCACATGAACGGTCAGGCCCATGTGCCTCTCCTAACTGGAGAAGATATAGCTTCAGGATGCACTATGGGAGGAGGACTAGCCAGCAGATGGTGTATGAGAATCTAGGCAAAATTCTGCTGGCATTCATGTGGATTTGTCAGCTGGAGGCCTGTGGTTTGGTATCTGCCCCTGTGATTGAAACGTCATGGGTTTAAATACCAGAATTGCAAATTGCATCAATGAGGTACCCCTGAGCAAGGTACTGTTTCCACGCACTGCTCCCTGGGTGCTGCGTCATCGCCTGCCAGCTGCTTCACTTGGGTGAATGGGTAAATGCAGAGAAAAAGTTCATAATGTTCACACAATGTTCAGAAGTGACAAATGGGCACTTTACTATGACACGAACCACCTACTTAAACACTGTTGCAGACCAAGAACTCGCTTTCATTGCAACACTATTTTCAAATGGCCTGTTTCAGCAGGATTATGTGCTCTGCCATGCTTCAAAAACTGTTTGTGGAAAATGACAGAAGGGCCCAAGGTGTTGATTTGGCCTACAAATTCCCAAGACCATACTTCACAGCTTACAGGGCTTAAAAGAATCTGCTGCTAGCACACATTCGGATGTCTTGTGGAGTGGAGGGAGACCTAAATAACCCTGGGCGAATGGTTTGATAGTTGTGAACGTATAGGTTATATTTATGGAATGTGCCATAATTTTGTCCAGGTTGCATTTTTCCCCAACTGAAAATTTGGATGTATCTAACAGAAATCATGCATAGGAAATATGCAAAAGTGTACTTATTTACACTAAAAAAACTCAGTAAAACTGTAATTTTGGCTAAAGGCTCCCATATAAAAGGATGTGTGTGACATCTGTTTTCATGAAACAATCTGTAGTGTGCAAGATAAACAGAACATGAGCTTACTGTGGGTACCATTACTTCATCACTCTCTCATCTCTCCTGCCCCCATGCTATCAGGCCGGAAGTAATTAACTTCCAGGGCTTACTGAGATTTTAATGAATTCTCTTAAGCAGGTTTGCTACCTAATCATGCCTTGGTTTGTGTAAGCAGAATGTTCATTACAGGGCCTTGTTGAGCAATTTAGGATATTGAAATGGTTTAGAGCAGCAGCAGAAATTACCAGGGGCAAGCTCGTGTTAGTTAATAGCTGCAATTACAGTCCCAAACAGGTACATTTTATATACGAATATATAAAACATTTCTAAAACACAACATTCTATGTTAAAATAATGTCTGGTACCAATCACAAAATAGCCTTTGTTGATAAAATGGCTATTTTCACTCTGAATTTAAGAGGTACCTACACAATTATTAAAGTAAAAAATTCAGTGAAATGTGTCCCTGAGTCAACCCAAAAAATATTGCAATACATTTATCACATAATCTTACTAAAAATAGAGATATTTGAAGAGGCTTAAGCAAGGCAATGCATTTATACAGAAATAAGCATTTTCCAAATAAACAAACAAAAAAATGATTAACAAGATCTACACTGTGTTCCGATAAAATATATATGTACTTTAACGAGCAGTGTGCTAGTTTTCTGTTTACTGGTCGTCGTCCTGATAGGAGCATGGAAAGTCCTCCTGAGCCTCTCTGTTTAGGCCAGGATATTTTTGCCTGATTTCAGCTGATCAGACAGACAGTTACTGGGTTGAAATATTATCTGATGATCATAGTTTCTCCATCATCTCCTGGTAAAATGTCCTGCAGAGATGGTAGGTTTAATCTGGTGCAGCGTTTCACTGCCCAGATCAATATCTGTTGTCCTGTAATGTCCTGTAATGTCCTCTCTGATTATCGCGGCCTAATCAGAGAGGCTCAGGAGTATCTTCCATACTCCTATCAGGACAGAACCAGAAAACTAGCACACTGCGCATTATAGTACATATATATTTTCGACACTAGTAAAAAGTCCTTAGGAGTTACAATACGTTCAGAATTTCACTGACATTTTAAGACAGTAATGTAGGCGTACAATGGCCATTTTACAACAAGTGAACACACACTGCACACAGTCTGATACTCCTCTCTGAATTTAACCCATTCACACAAGTGAAGCAGCAGGCAGCCAGTGATGTACCTAAATGGTGCCTCTAGCCATCCTGGGACTCAACACTCCAAACTCCTAGAACCAACATCCTAAACACCAGGCCACCACCAGGAGTTTAGGGAGGATTTAAAACTTATTTTGACTTCTTTAAGACTTCAGTGAAAGTATGTTTTTTTAACTATTCATGGCTAATCTTTTCCTGTGCTTAGATGAAACCTCTTCTGATAAGCTGAAAGAACCTCTTCTTTTTCAGCTGAACTTCCAGTGTACCTCCGGCACGTGGATGAACACCCCTGTATGCTTGGCTGAGCACTTGAGATGGATTACCATAGCCAGTAATCTGGGAGCAATGACATCACCAATCTCAAGTGTGTGTATTTGTGTGTGTGTGTGTCTCTGAGGACTAAGAAGGTCACACGGGAGAACAAGAGTGTTCACTTGTGTGTCCTGCTTCATTGTCCTTTGCACTTACATTCACACTCACACACACCAGGGAGACAGCCTCTCACATGGAGAAAGGCATGTCCGTGGCAGACACACACATGGAGGATCTGGTGGAACACGCGGAATCCATGGCTGCTGAGGCTGGAGGAGTGCTGCTGAGAGACCCGTACCATCCTGACCTCTTACTAGCACCTGAAGCAGACTTCATAGTGGGTCAGTGTGTGAGTCTTTCATCCTCTCTGAGATTTTTTTAAATTATGCTGAAAAAACCTTTCTTTATATTGAGTGGATCTTATAACAAAGATCAACTATTACCTAAACCAGTGGTCCTCAGTGGCCCCAGACAGCAACATTATGATACACATAAAACTGTACCAGGATTAAAGAGCTGAACTGACATTGGACTACTAACCCTGTGATTGGACAGAGAAGTGAAACCCCCTTCTTAGTATATTTTTGCTTATTTATGTATTTGATGTGTGTTTTGTTCTGAAAGCCACAAAATATATTAGATTTAGATAAAAAAATAACAATAATATATAAATAGATGCAAACTAAAATCTGGAGAACAAAGGAAAGAGGAAAAAAAATCAATTTAATTTAGCTTATAACTGTACTATGATAGAAACTTAGTACATAAATGTTTCTAAAATGCCTGGTTAGAAATGATTTCAAATACTAGTAAGGTTTAGTTATTATGAGCATACGAGTTTAGTAACGCAGAAATAACCGTTTAATATTGTTTCTTCTGCTGTTGTCCCGTCAACATTTGTAGGTCTACAAGTGTTACGTAAGTGAAGTGCTTGTATTTCTGCTCCAGCAGGATGCAGTCTTGCTAATTCCCCTTCACCACCCTGGGATTACGAGCTATTTTAATCCCAATCTCCATATGGGTCCTACTAATGTAGGATGGGCCTGCTGCTATGATTACTGTTTGAGGTGAAGGAGGCAGCTCAAATAGTACTCTCTGAAACTACATTTGTTAAGTTAGTAGGGCAAGTACTGGTGTTGTTGCTTTACGTCCTTGCATGTTGTCATGAAACTACACGCTAGTGGCTGAGGGTGGTGAGAGGTTGATCTTAAGAGGGTCATGTTAATAATATAATATTTTTCCATGCCTGCTTGTGTACAGTGATGTTGTCGAAAACAGTCAACCAATTTAGAGAGCAGCCCCAAATAAAACAAAATACATGATTTCAGCTTCAGTTAATGTCTATGTTAACAGTCCTTTTGGACAAATGTCCCCAAACACTGGGCCATGGACCGGTATCAGTCCATGAGTCACAAAGAAAGATAGAATAAAAAAATATTTTATTGATTATAAGAGTCTGAATGATCTTTAATTAAAAAAATGCTTGTCTCGGTTACGTGATACAGCACATCAAACTAAATTTAGCCCGCCAGTGAGCAAAAAACAAAAGCACTCATTTAATTTTATTTATACCAGTTCGTGAAAATATTGTTTTACTTGTAACTGGTACACAGTGCAAAAAATACTGGGGATGACTACTCTAAAAACACATTTTGCATGTCATTTTAGTTTCTCCAGTATCATGAGACATTCTCTATAACTATCACAAATTCAGTAATATTTTCAAGCATCTGTTTCATAATTCTTATCTATGTTTACCTTTATTTGTCACTGGATAAACATTCATAAACATTTTTAAACTACTTGCCACTGGATTCAACTGGATAAACATTTCACACTCAGCAGACCATTAGAAATGGAACAAAAGTCAAATAATAAAATTTCAGTTGATAAACGGTATGAGGTTTGCCGCTCAGAAACAGATGTACGTAATTCATTTCTACACATCTCCAAACCTTCTATATTGTTTACAATTAAACAGGCTGTTTTCACTACTGTGCGTTTAAGTCTGACATGTCTAGGAACTGTTTCAATAGAAATGTGATTTTCTTCTGTGTGTAGATGACCATGCCTCGGCACACAGTAGTATGGAGGTGGCTGACCGACTGACGTACCTGGAGCAGCGCATCCAGATGCAGGAGGATGAGATCCAGCTGCTGAAAATGGCTCTGGCAGATGTGCTAAAGAGACTCAACATCTCTGAGGAGCAAACTGCTGCACTCACCAAAAGAGGCTCTGTTAAAGGTAACACCAGACATAACAAACGGATCTAATGTTGACATATGGAGCTTAGTTTACATACTTCAAAAATAAGTAATGTTTGCCATCTCCAATAGTTATGAGTTGAGATGAAATGTTTTGGTGACCATGCAGTGAAGGTCATGTTATTCAGATTATTTGAGATTTTATGATCAGCCTCTTCAAAAATTTATACACTCTTTCTCTCCAGTAGCCAGGCCTGTCTCACTGGCCTTACCATCCAAACCAGCCATCAATGAATCCTCACTGAAGAAGAGCTCCAGCTCCACACTGCTCTCTGGAACCTCCTTTAGAAACTACAGTCCCTCACCAGGCAGCAAAAGGTGCACTGGATTGGCAATAAAGTTTCTTTCTTATAGTGTACTGCCAGTAACAGATGATGCTAACTTTTTTCACTGAGGCGATTCTTTGTCCTTGCCAGAAGTCCAGCAAGCAGTGTGAAAGACAGCCCAAGTGGTTTTCCAGGTAGACGCACTCCAGCCTCTGCTACCACAACTGCCTCCAAGAAACAGCAGGACAGGTCAGGCTGCCCCTAATAATTTCTACACTCACAAAGTTACTACACACACAAAAAACTCATAAAGCAGATGGTCTTTTATGTGCATTTGTTGAGGTTAGAAGATATCTGCTCTTTTCTAAGTGAGTGTCCACAATAATTAAATATAATCTAGTGCTCAGCATGTGAAGCAAGAGATTTTTCTTGAATTTTTGTATTGAAACACAATAGATCTGAACATTGTATATTGGCAAAATTTGTTCACCAGCAGCAAACCAAAAGAGACCAGTGCCAGTGTTATAGGTAAGAAAATCTTAAAACGCATGTTCCCATATTTGTTTCCACCTCAGTAGCTGTATCACTGTGCATTCCAGTTTCCTTTACTGACCTTGTAGAAATTATTTATAGTAAATACATCTGTTTACTTTTGCTTTGCTAATCTACAGCACTCATCCTCGGTGCACTTGGCATAGTGAATTTAGTACAAAGCATTGTCAGAGTGTTTTCTGGAGAGTTTTACTTTGACATTATACGGTATTGTACAGTGTTCTTGTCTTTGTGTCTCTGTGTGTCTGTGCAGTCATGGCTTAAGCAGTTTCTGATTCTTTGTTCTTTTCTGTCCTTTAGGAACAAGACGTGTGACACACTGCAAAGGTAGGCGTCATGCCGCCTTTCATTAATTTAATAGAGTTTAGTACACTGTATGTCTAAAGGTATCCAGACTCAAAGATGGGTTGTAAATGGCATTGGATGCCCTTCAGCATCCAAACATGAGTCTATGTTAATCAGACCCAATGTCTACCACCACCTAGAGGTGTATAAAACGTGATTAAGAGCTAATTATTCTATGGCCTCAGCAATGTTCTTGTGACTGAATGCAGTCAAATCCTAATAGCAATATTCCGTCATCTAGTCTAAAACCTTCCCAGAATGTTGGTTTAGCAGGTGTCTTCAAACATTTGGACATACACTGTATTTTCTGTGATAAAATATTATGTAATATACACAAATATACTGATAATTTGTAGAACATTCTTGCCAGTCTTTTCTGATATTTCGTTTTGTATTCCTCTCTATTAACGCTATCTTCTTAACCCACTTCTTCATCCATGCTCCTGACTCCTGCTCCTCCTGGCCTGCGCCCCACCATCACGCGCCCCTTCACTTAGTGACTATGCAGATTTTTCTGAGCCCCCTCCCAAAAAGGACTGGGTCCACTAAGACCGCAGTGGCCACAGCTATGCTGCCCAGCGTGTACCCACCTGCCAGTGGACCACCCCTGGTTAAAGCAGCCTCCAAGAAGACTAAAGCAGCAGCTCGAAAAAGCCCCGCCATTGCGCTACCCCTCCAGCAGAAGAGCCCGTGTGAAAGCCCTTTCTCTCCCATTAGCACTCCCACCTACAAGAGCCCCATCAAATCACCCAGCCAGTACTTCCAGATTTGTTACTGAAGTCCAGCAGTACATACCAGCACCGTGGTCTTCAACCAACCTCCTGGAGATCTACCTTCCAGCGGCTTCCACCTCCAAAACAATTCTCAGAATTAGAATCACAAAACATTACTGATCCTGGAGGAAACTGTTAATATTACGACTCCACAGAAACACAGAGACGAGAAATGTATAAAATATAATGTCTAAATAAATCCAGTAAAAACTAAATATGAAATGTTCTAAACTATATTCACAAATGCTGGTTATAAATATGATAGATAGGTAACTTAGAGTTAATAGAATTACTAATAGATCTTTGGAGTATGTAATTGTCCATAATAGAGATAAGTAGCATATAAGTTACAGTGACATAAGGCGTGATATTTCACATATTAAGGCTATTGCACATAATAATAAGAAGATATTTCACATTCTCAAGGACAGCCAAGGCAATAATTAAATGGATCAGGGGGTCAAGAAGGGTTGAGGCTAAAGTCTGCAGGAGATCCAGGAGTTGGTTTCCACTGCAGTGTGGGATGCAAGTCAGTTCACCATTGGTACCATAGGATGTAAAATAGGTGTTTGCTGGTTGTTTGTGAGTGATATTGTTTGCAAAATTGTTATTCAGGTTTTTGTTGGATTATCATTAGAGTTTGAAGTCTCTAAATTATTTTAAGTTATACAGTGGTAGGTTTTTAGGTTATATAAATGTCCTTTTTTACAAACATGTGCGAGTTTACTTTTCTTTCTCTAATTTCACACATCTCATTACTTTTTTTGGGGGGGGGGGCTTTCAGATTTCTAAGCTTTTCTTTTATTAGTGGGATAAAACTCAATGCCACCTCTCTGCTTTAGAAAGAATAAATCATTTTTCATAAATAGCTTCGTATGGCTTTGTTTGCTTTATAAATTACACATATGTTGGTTTGTGCTACCACTTGTGCAAATGCATTCTGCACACCAAGCAAAACATAAAATATACTCAATTGTTGCAGATTTGACTGGAACTCTCTGCGCAACCAGGTCGCCAACAACTTGTTTATGAAATTCAATTACCGTTTTAGTTCCTCTTTTACTATAATCAAATTCATCACTTATTCATAAATATGCCTAGCACTTAGCAAATGTATCACCCTCCCTGCATCATTTATTCAGAAGGCCTGTGATACGGTGGGATAAATGTGTCCCAGAGGATATTATGAGTCTAAGACAGCGGCCCTCAACCTTTTCTGTGCCACGGACCTGTTTCATGTAGAACAATATTTTCACGGACCGGTACATAAACAACTAAAAAACCAAACGAAGTGTTTTTCACTCATTTTTGTTGGCTTGGGAGCTACATTTTTTATGCACTCAATCACGTGACCGAGGCGAGCGTGTTTTTTAAATAAAGATCTTTCAAACTCTGATACTCAATACAATATTTTTTCTCCTGTATTTCTGTGCGGCCCGGTACCAAATGACTCACAGATCGATACCTCTGGTCCATGGTACACTTTACTGCCATCTGCTGGTCGCTTAATGTTCGTAAGTGGACCGTTTGCCATTGTGAACACAGAAATGTTCCTTAATGTAGACCTGCAAATGTTAATTTTTACCGTGTAATATCACAGAGAGTGCTCAATGATGGTGTCCCTCTATCCCATATTTTTGTCCATATAGTGTTGCCTCAATACATCTAAAAATGATTAACTTGCCTGTTTTAAATTAAATTACCTGTTTTGTAGGATTTATACTTAGTATACCCATTTTGCCTGAAAGGGGACTTATCAAAATGTTTACCGGTTTGTTACTGATGCCTTTTTAAATAGTGTTCTGCTTGAGTACTGTAATAATTATAGCTCCTAAAATTTACTCTGTAAAATAGCCCCCATGGTAGTTACAGATACATCATTATTCAAAGTACTTCATTAAAACTGTTGTGTAATCAATAGATGGTGGGGGTGATGTATTCAGTTCAAATCAGTACTGAGCTCCACACATAGATGCTGAGACAGCAAAACACCCATTAAACATTGCTAAAAACACCCCTTGTCTGTCAGTCAACACAACAACCAGGTCTTACTTAAGTCAAGATTTAGGTTAATGTTTTATCTTACTGAATAGACTGACCTTAAACTTTTGTATTAATTGAAATGTATTGTCCCAATGCACTGGGGCCCATAATATCCCAGTCTAACACTGACTGAAAAATAAGTGTTATTAAGATTGCCTAAATAGATATAAGATTATTATGCTTGTGACTAACTAAATAAGAGGCAGCCTTTTAGGGTATTTTTGGAGAAAGCTGATGAATAAATGAATGTGTATCAGTCTGACTTGCAAGAATAACAGAGTGAAACAACCATACAAACCTGAAATAAGGAATCTATTAACACATTGTCAACAAAATGTTCTTGACATGAACATATTAGATCATAATGTTTAATGTAGAAACCAGGTGGCAGCTCGTACAATCACTTTCCAACCAATATTCACAGCCAAACACACCCTGGAGTAATGTTTTCGTAAGGTGACACTACCTAATGCTGTTGTAAATGACTGATTAGTAACACAGTGCCAGAGTGTAATCGCTGGTCGTGCTTCTGACGTAGGCAAATGACGTAGCTTAATTTGCAAATTTATCCTGAACGGTCAGTTTACATTCTGGGGGTTTTCAGAATCCTGTTGTAAAGCTTTGATCAATGGTGGCACTTTATATACATATTTAAGAATTGTTCTACTTGTCTATGATGTCATATAATTATATATATAATTTATGTGAATATATACATTTAACAAATGAAATGCTTAAAGTTAAAATAATATATGTACTATGTACTATATATATATATATATATATTATATATATATATATAATATTTACTATGTTTATGTTATTACTTTATATGTTCATATATATTATATATATGGAAACAGCCTCCCATCTTCTCATGTCAACCAGCCGTTTAAAGGATTAAACTCCATCAGCCTCGAGTTTATGTTTGCAGTGCAATACATTGTGGGCTACTTGCTGTGACTGACCATCTGTGTTCCTACATAAATCACAGACACACAGATCTCAGATCAGCCCCTAGTGATCCGTGAGCCTGTTCAAGTGGCGCTGAGCTGATCCCACATCAGTATACTTACTTGATCCGGATCGTTTTGATGAATGAATGAATGCTTTAGTAATTAAACACGCTTGTTCTGAGAACTGCAAGGTCAAATAGGATCGGCGGATCGCGGAGTATGGCTGCTGGGGGCGCCACTGGACCACCCCCTCTCCCTCGCTCTCTCTCTCTCTCTCTCTCTCTCTCCCACCCAGTGGAAACATGGCCCCTCAGCAGCAGCAGCCCCCAGTCTCCGTGCCGAGGCGCCTCAGATGCCCACAGTGGTCTCGGTCTGTGTGACATGGAAGTGAGGAGAGAGGACAGTGTGAGCATTTTTCACTTCCACAACAGAACGGACGAATCGTTCTGTCGCGTTGTCCCCCCACCACCCCTCCATCCATCCATCCACCACCCCCTGAAACCCCTCCAGCATCTGCACATCCCAGACAGCGTGTCTCCCACCATAGCGGCATCGGGCTGCTGAGAGAGAGCTGAGGGAGGCAGGAGAGAGGAGAAGAGGAAGACGCTGAGGTGGAGGAAAGGAGACAGATAAAAAGGGTTCAGGAAAAGGACCGCAGAGGCGTTTGGCGCAGTCCTGCAGGAGGACAGCGGAGATATGAGGTAAGCACCGAACCTCGTGCACCACGCGCGGCTGGAGAGATGCGGCTTAATAGGATTATCTTTCCGCATCTGTCTCATAGCTTACCTTTTATTATTATTACTTTTAATATTATCATCCTCATCATTTTTGACATCTAGTAAAATCACCAATGCCCCCGTAAACCCGGGTCCTTCTTTTCTGCATGGGCTTGACTCTGCGATGGGCCTGACCTGGTGTACGGACATATGCTTTCGTACCGGCTGAGATGATTTTCTGACCACGATGCAGCTTTTATGTGCACAAGAGTGGCAAAAGGAGCAGGGAGGGCGTGGTCAGCGTAGAAGGGCGCTGTTGTCATAGAAACGAAACGGCACGTGCGTAACATGGTGATTAGAACGTTCATTGATGGGACAACGGGCCGCGCGATAATCATGAATCAGTTAACCGCGATGATGGAATTTGCGATTTTTTTCTATTGCATGTAGACAAAAGTATTGCAACACTTGACCATTACACCAACAGGGACTTTAATGACATTTCATTAAAATACATAGACTTCAATGTGGAGTTGGTACCCATTTTGCAGCTTATAACAGCTTCCACTCTTCTTGTAAGGCTTTTGGAATGTTTCTGTGGGGATCTGTGCCCATTCATTTTGTAGAGTGGTGGTCACCCACATGGTGAGTATCCTGTGGCCCTGTTCTAAAAATAGCTCATCTCATGAGTGAGCAGCGCTAATGTTTAATTTCATCCTGTTGTAGTTCTTCTTTACTCATGTTTGCATTTATATAGATTTGAAAATGACGATATCTAAAAAAGCATTTAAATTATGTTCATTATACATTAAGTTTAGATAAGTTTATGTAAACTCTGTTCTAGTGCATCAGACTGGTAGCCCTTCATCTGTCTCAGCACCCGAAAAGTAGCTCTCAGTTTCCAAAAGGTTGGTGATGCCTGGTCTAGGCTTTTCTGCTTTAATCACATTTTAATTTATATAGATTTGAAAATTACAGTATCTAAAAAAAGAATTTAAAACATGTCCATTATACATTGAGTTTAGACACGTTTATGTACTGGAGCATTGTCATGCTGGAATAGAAAAGGTCTTTTCTCAGACTGGGTCCATGCTGTTGTCCAAAGCCTTAGGATTGCCCTTCACTTGAAGTTAGAGGCCAAGCTCAAACCCTGAATGTGTCCCAATACTTTTGTCTATATAGTGGAGATGCAAATAAGCGCTATAAGCAATCAAAGGGTTTGTATTGTTTGTTTTGTTTGTTTGTTTTTTTTTTTTCATTTTTTGGGTGTGCTGTGAAAAACCTGATCTGTGTTTGTGTGGATGCTTTGATGAGTCAATATACTCGTGTAATGTAATCCAACCAAATATAAAGTAAACTATTATGATCAAAATAAAGCAGGCCAGGCTTTAGCCTTGTGTTATGTAAAGGATGTATTGCTCATTAATTATGTTGTATTATGACACAATATGCTTTCTTGGGCATAATGTGGTGACATATCATTTCACTACACTTTCACAATACTCCAAAAGTATAGTTATATGTGGATTTTCAGATGAGAGAAAGAAAAAGAACCCATAATGCCATATGAAAAAATACTAGTCAAGTCAATTTCATGATAATAGCCTTTGTCATATTCAATGTACGAAACTAAAGAAACTAAATTGCAATGCATAGCATGAAATAATAGGAAGTAAAAAAAAAAGAAAGAACACAATGTATGATGGAAGTGAAGATATTTACAAGAATCAAAATTCATAATTGCAATTGTTTACATATAACAAATAACACACTATGCCCCACTAAACACAACTCAACAGGACTGTGGTATATTTGCAATGAAACATTTAATTATTTAGGTTTTTTTAAGAAAGCATTGACAAACTACACCTTTCATTTGTCTTGTTTGACTGGATGTAATGCAGCACAGTTTGTGAAGTGTTGAATAAATATATACATGTATTCATAGTATTTTGTGACACTTTTAAAAGTAATTCTCTTTTGTATTCTTTTATAATATGTTTGTTTTTTGAATTTCAGTTTCAAGCATATCATGTGTCAAGAAAATTGCTTGCAGTATTGTTGAGTTGGGTTTTTTTTGCCATATCACACACCTCTTTATCACAAAATGTTTTTTTCTGTCATCCTGGAATCACAGAAGACTACAGTATGCTAAAAAAACTGTTTTCTTTCTCTGTTATCTTTCTCATCTCGTTATAATGAATATAATAATGAATTTGACCTTGCACAAAGTTAATTATATTCACTTTTTCACATTATTATTCTCTCAGTGTGTTTTAACGTATTGCAAGGAATATCTAAATTACAATAAGCACCAATCTAATGATACTGATAGTCTTATGTGCGGTTCTACTTAAATATCCACAATGTTGAATTTGTGCTAGTTCCAAAACAAATAAGCTCTTTGAATCACAGGATATACGGATTTTTTTAAAGCATTGTTTCTTTTAGAGTTAATTGCAAATATCTAAGGGTCTAGCTGGACTACATACAGCCTGTATCAAGTTTTAGAGGTATGTGATAAGAAATAGCTCACTGCAATCCTTACTGTTGCAAACATTTGTCTTATATCTAATACTGATAATAAATATCACAGCTATATTTCATTTCAGAAGGTGGAAGATCTATAGTCATTCATAACCTTGAGTTCAGAATAGGAATTAAGCTTTTTATTGAACAAATATACTGAAACAGAATAAACCCACATGACTGGAGTACAGTGTGAAATTTGCACCAGCCTGCCCTCCTCCTGCAATGCTTTCGGTTCACATCCAGCATCAGATACAGCAGGTCGCTCCTGAGTGCCATGCTGAGGCCAATTGGTGCTGGCAGATCCTGTAGCAGGCGGTGTGAAGATTCACTGCTCCCCCAAGGTCAGGGACAGAGTCTGCCAAGTCTGTCTGCTGTCGCTGTCCAGCAGGCCAGTCTACACACAGTGGCAGGCCTAGAGTGCTGGCGGTAGTACAGTCTTACCAAAAAAACATTTCCTTTGTGCACAGCAGTTGACAAGAAGTGTAACATTTTTTTAATCTGTCATATAAAAATCATGCTTAAGTTCTAGATATGAAACAAGCTTAACCCCTTTGGGATAACACTTTAGTCTCTCACCCTTTGGAAACTGCCATAATATCATAGTCCCAAAAGTAATTTTCTTATAGAAAATGACGAACAACTTAACCAGATTATTAATAATGGCTGAAATGGGGTCCAGGTGGGTGCTAAGTGTATGCTATAGTATTCTAAATTATTGCAGGGGTGTTGAAAGGTGTTTGCCTTGCTGTAACATACCAAGTGGTTGTTAGAGTGTTGCTAAGAGGCTGATTGGTGTTTAAAATTGTTGCTGTGGTGCATCTAGGTGATTTCTCTGATATTCCAGACTGCTGTGGTATTCCTGCTGCTGGTTGCTGAAATGGCATCGCTAAGTGGTTTCCGCAGTCCCCCAGGTGGTTACTAGGACGTTGCCGGGTAGTTGCTAGTGTATTCATGATTATATTTTAATAGTGTAGAAACTTGCTAGCAAAAATATATAAATAATAATAAGAGGAGGAGTCAGGATTTCCATGATTGCTATATCTGTGAATGTATGTGTGTGTGACCTGCTTCTGTCAGTGGTTGATGGGCTTGTGTTTTTTTTTTGTTGGTCTTTTGTGTGTCACTAGTGTTTATGTATGACCTGCATGTGCTGAGTCAATAACTCCATGCATGTATGTAGACTGAGCTTTTAATGTAATGACACATGAGTGTGTGTGTGTGTGTGTGTGTGTGTGTGTGTGTTGGGGGGGGGATTTGCATGGGCCATTTGGCAAATGAAGTGTAATGATACTATAG
>JBBKCR010000148.1:5201758-5223856 GCA_037577295.1 Ladigesia roloffi | reverse complement strand
GCCTTGAAGGTAATGATACATGGGTGTGTGTGTGTGTGTGTTTGTGTGTGCGTGTGTTGGGGGTGGAATTTGCATGGGCCATTTGGCAAATGAAGTGTAATGATACTATAGTTTTAGATATGAGATAATCTATGCGGTTTTAAATGCTATAAGTAGAAAAATACTGGGATGACAGTACACTGCATTCTTATATGAAGCAGGTAGCAGGGATGGACTGGTACATAAAAAGGCCTTGGACTTTCTTTACCAGTTCGTCTTGGTTTCTGGGGGTTGTGGTGTGGGATTGCAAATAGGTCTACATAACGACCGTAGTTCTGTGGGGGGGCTCTTTGGGGCAGTGTTAATTGCATCTCGGGCTGATGACCAGGCACCGGACAGCCGTTCTGGACATTTCCAGAATGCACAGAATGCCAGTCTCCCCCTGGAACAAAGTGTTCTATGAAATTGAGAAAAAGCTAAGTGAGTTTTATAACAGAAAAATGAAAAAATATAATTTCCATGTACAATTTTGATTAGACTAACTGACACAGTGTTTAGACTGGGAGATTTAAAAGGCTGTATTGTAATCTGCTGATGTGCAGCCTAGGTCTCCTGAATTCCAGCAGCAGAGTCAGGAAACCCTGGTGAGGGCCACCATAATCTGTGACTCTGGTGTTGTTTTGGTTGGCCTGGAGGTGTTGAGTGAATGTGTTAACCCAATGATTCTGCTTCCTGCTGCTAATCTGGGATTAAGCTTCATTTAGGATGCCTTTTCAGTGATTTGTATGTGTGTGTATGCATGTGGGGTATGTACTCCTGTCGATGCAAACTGAAAAATATGGTTAACCTCCTTCACTTAATGGTTTACATGCAAAAATATGCTGTGCAGTTCGGCTTTCTTTCTCTTTAACGGCAGAAAAAAACCCTACAGATCTGAAAGCTTTTGTTTACAAGATACTTAACACTTTCCTAATGAATCCGCTTTGATGGGACATCTAAGAAAGTCTAGCAGCAATAACAGCATGCAAATTTTATTGACCTCCTTTAAAACCAGTGGGGCCTGCACTACAATTAATTGTTCTGGTTTCACTTTGTGGTAGCGCAAACAGTCTAAGCAGTTACAGAGCTATTTTAAAACCTCTCAGACTAGCTGACACACACCCTTTCGCTTCCAGTTCAGTGGTCATAATCTGTCAAATAGAGCTGTAGTGTAGTTCCATATAGGCCTGGCATGTATATCAACACATTAAGGATTACTTATAGCTTGTGGCATCTTTTATTTCTCTCTAATGGGCTTTGTTTTTAAAAGAGCATAACGATCCTGGGTCGACTCATACTGGGAAACATGTGAGTCATCAGGAACCACAAGCTGTTTAGTATTTCCATCTTTTAACCAGCGTATGTTCTTAAACATTAAATCATATCAAACAGCAGCTCTTAACAGACATCAGGGTATGTTTTTCTTGCTCTGCACGTGGCTTTTCTCGGTTGGTTCTGTCTCTCTATTCCTACAGCAGGAGGGGGGCATGACAAAGATGTAATCAATCAGTGATTAGCTCAGCATTTTGCCATGACTCATTCCTCACCCCCGCAGGTAATGCAAAACCACACTCCCTCTCAAGACATTTTGGTTTGTCCTTGTTAAACAAATGGTGTTTAAATATTTCAGTAATGTCTGAAAGCACCTATAAATGGTCTGTGTTCAATCTGACATTGGAAAATTATATGTGGGTTGTTATTGGAAATATAATATATATATAATATATTTAATATGGCTTCAGTTTGTGACTCCCTGCCCTTGTTCAGGAGAACATTTTCCAGTCAGATCCAACATACATTTGTTGGTTTGGAGTCAAAACAGCTTTCTGGATTCATGACTCAGTTTCAGCTTTGAGATCAGATTTTGTAGGTGTTTTCCACCATCAAGGGTTGGTGGTTCTTGACATCTGAATGTGCCAATCCTGAAAATACAGAACGTCACATATTCTAGGTTCATCATGAAGCCATAACAGATATTTTAATTTTTTTTTTTTATGTGATGTAGCTTTAAAGTAACTGTTTAAACATTAAGTGTATTAGCCCTTTTAACAGTTATCTGTGGACCAGGTCATCCTACTCAAATATCTTGCCTTTTTCTTGTTCTAGTTATTAAAAAGACTGTTATGAACTGAATCATAATCATGCAGTTAACTAATTATAGTTGGTAATGGTAGCTAAGTAATTATAGCTAATTATATGCATCAAGATTTCAGCTGATTCATGTGACCAGAATGCATACAATGTTATTATTACAACTAATGTTGATTATACAAGCAAATGTGATTGATAATAAATCACGTGACCTGAAAATGTTAAAATGATAAATGAATTTAGGTGACATCAGCCCAACATCTATGACTATCAATACTGGTTTGACATCTCTTGTAATCAGCAATCAATTATCATCCTTAATTACAGTGTATCAATTTGAATTAAATACTTACTGTACCCTTTGTGTTCAAATAACTCCTGGAATATGGAAGAAAACATCAGCAAAATATGTAGTAAGTAAATCCACATTGCATAATTTATGAATGAACATAAATGAACAAAAATGCTCATATGGAAAGTGATTCTATACTTTCGAAATTTTGGCTGCATCTACCTTATATCTGCACTCACTCAGCATTTTTTTATACCCCACTCAAAATATCTGCTTTCTGGTACTTCTGAGGAGACCTGACCATTGATGAGTGAAGCAATATGACGCAGATGAACATGTCTGTAATTGCAATCTTTAATAGCTTTAAGGTATGTGGAATGGATAAATGGACAATACTCTTTATGTTATGTAACACAGTAAAAAGCCACAATGTGATGTGGTAGTAAAATGCCAAAAAAATGCATATTTTTATCATTTAAACCCTAGATATGCCCCTAGATAAACTCACAAAAACTTTTTTTTTTGTATGCACTGTCAATTTCTTTGGTATAAGCAGAGTAAATACAGTAAAATATTCATTTAATTTACAGTAATATAAATACAGGGCTTTAAGAAAAACAAAACATAAAACACAAGAAAACTCTCAAGGGAAAATTCTGGTGTAGCAGCCAATCAGCAACAAGAAAAAAAAAAAAGATTCTCACATTTGCTGCTTTCAAACTTCCCACCTCTAAAAACAGCGGTTTTTCACCATCACAAGACTTACTTATTCAATGTGAATTTAAATATGATGAATCAATGATCTTTTATTTAATATTGTGTGAATGTTACATTATAAGTGATACACTACAGGCATATGCCTTCATAACGATTTGTGTTAAATATAATATGGCATAACCAGATAGTGAGGGCATTTATAAAACCTATGATTGTGAGAAGTATTCCAGTGGGCCCTTCCCCTGGCCAGAAACTTTAGTCATAACTGGCAGAATGTAAAATGGGCAATTGAACTGCATGCCATTTGAGGGATTACTTTTACAGCACAACTACACACTAAACATGTGCAGGGCTTTGTGGTGCTCAAATATGATTCAGTGTGAAGGCACTAAAAGCATGTTGCCAATATATTCACTTGAGAGCATATTGATCCTGGCCAGTGTGTATGGATCTCTCTGGTGCTGCGTGCCTGGATGGCCCACATATGAGTTTGAAATAGAACAGCTCGTGCTGAATTCTCAGGCCCTGGTGACCAGAAGAGGCTTCAAACACAAAAGAACCAACTCATGGATGTGTGGAAAAATCTACTGACTAAGTATAGTGTGAAGGATGCAGTTTTCCTCTCTGGGGTTGACAGTTAGTTGACAGTTAGTTGATTTTGTTAGATAGATAAAGTTGCTGGGGCCTCCAGGGTTGCTGGGAGCTGGACTTGTGTGGAGTTTGCAAGTGAATTGGAGTTTCTAAATTGACAGTTTGACCGTTGGTGTGAGTGGGTGGTGTGTGTGCCCTGCAGTGTGCGTTAGATTCCAGGTACCTATGACCCTAGTAAAGACTGAGTGGTTACAGAAAGTGAGTGAGTGATAAAGTTGCTGAAAGATTATTTTGTCACAAATTTTGTCATAAAACAGATAAACACACTGATAAATTGGTTATAATTTTTATCACAAATACGTGTGATTTGACCTCTTACAACGAATTTGTGTTAGAATATGTTTGATATCTGAAGTTTAGTTTTCTTTAGTTTTAAATTAACTATGGGGCTGTTTACAACCTTACAACTAAACAACTGCACACCTATGTCATGACCTTTGCTTCAAAGGGTTTAGTGGTTAAGTAATAGACTTGTTTACACTTTATGACACACTAATAAAAAGAGTAGACAAAAGAACAGATAGAAATAAGACTTTGAGATGACTACTCCTAGTGCTTTTAGTGATACACTGAGTGTGTGTTAAATTTGTGTTTATACCATACAGTGTCAGAAACACACACTACTGGACATCCGAGCTGCCTGTCTGTGCATTGACGAGTCACTTCACTTGCATGTGGTGATTTGAAGGAAAAACCCGAGCTGATTTCCAGTGGTGTGTGTTCGTCTATCGATCAAGTGGAGTGGATTCTTTTAGGAAAGATTCAAGATTTAACAGGACTTTGCGTGCACACAGCAACTCTGCCGCCACTCAAACCCAGCCCCAAACCCCGCCCCCACACACAAACTCCGCCTCCCATGCATCCCCCTAAAAAAAATAGCTTCTGACGCCCCTGGTTGAGATAACAGCTGAACATTGAGGCAAGTGTGTAATGGTGGATGGACCATTCTGTCATATGTGAACACACCACAGCACACAGTGTTAATGGCACAAAATTCTGCCTGTGTGTTTAACCCATTCACCAAGAGGAGCAGTGAGCAGGCAGGAACACAGCTCCCGGGGAGCAGTGTGTGGGGACCTTACCTTACTCAAGGGAACCTCAGAGGTACAGTATGAACTGAACCCTCGAATTTCGGATCGCAGGGCAAACTCCCTTACCACACAGCTGCCTAGTGCTGCCAAGAGCTCACATCAGGTTTTGCTTCCCCAGTATGTAAGCAACAACTTATGGCCCCAGCTAAAGAAACAAAAACATCTCACACTGTCGTGTTGAATGTAGACAAATGGACAGTTCATGTTTTTCTAAGGGGACATTTCAGGCAGGTGACTGAATGATCGTGTCATTATTATCTGATTCAGATACAAATTCATATGCGTTAGAGCCATGACGTTATTCCCGGACATCAGAGCACTGGAAATCATTCTGCATCAATAAGCTCTGAAATAAGCAGCTACTACGTTTCTTGGTGACATACCTAAATATATAAAACACTGTGTGTGTGTGTGTGGGCAGGGCACCATCCTGTCACTTATGGCCTCTCAATCCTTTTAGAGGATGAGCTGTGAGACAAGAAGGCAGACCACATGATCTTCAGCTTCAATCAATCTCTCTCTCGCTCTCTCTCTCTCTTTCTCCCTTTGCACCTCTCAGTCTGTGTCTCTCTGTCCCCTTTGCCCCCCCCATGTTCATGTGAATATGAGGAGTGGACACCATCAATGCTGACTGTCCTTTCATCCTCCTTCCCTCCTTCCCTCCCTCTAGTTTTTCTCTTCCTTCCCTCTTTCCCTCCATCTCGTCTCATTAAGGAGCACTCGATCTCTCCTTGCTGCTGTTTGCATCCCTCAGGCCATGTATGCAGTGGATGAGTATGGGTAAGACTCTCATGTTCTTTCTTGTTGTTCTGATGTTCCAGAGGGTTCCTGTAGTAGACAGGAGCAGCATCCAGTGTGGCAATGAAGCAGACCAGCCTATGTTGTATGGAGTGAGGACTGGGCCAGGCATTACAAGCATACCATGGTGTACCACTGCCATTATTATGCCATTATTATGTTATTATTCACTGGGCTGGCGATTGGTGAGTCAGAAGGAGTGCAAGGGTCTCCTTGGAGTCTTACATACTGGAATGCATATAGTTAGCTTTTCTTAAAATGCTTTAAAGAAATGCGTTGGAAACAGTGCGTCTGTTCTCTGCTTACAGTGAGACTTTTTTGTAAAGATTAATTGCAGCTGTGAAGTCTAGAGGAGGCTCATTATAACAATGTGGTTGCAGCCAGTTCAGCACAATTTCTTTGGGAAATGCCATCATGTGTGTGTTTTAACTGCTGTACACACTGTGTTACAGGACCTTTTGGTGATGTAGCCCAACGCCTATCACAACCCTCAGTCTTGGCAGTTTGCAGGTCAAGCTGTGTCAGATTTATATATGAATATTTAATATGCATGGAAGTGTTAACCCTTAGAATTCATAAGAAGGCCTGCAGTAACAAAAGTGTGATCATTTCTCATTCATAACAGATTGAAACATGTAGAGAAAGCATGTCCAAGATTCTAGACTCTCGCTACTACAGACTACTACACTGACAAGTGATTGGCTGCTGAAGTTGTTGCTCATATTAAGCAACCCAGGTCCTCACAGACTGACCTTGGGGAACCAGTGCTGAACCTCAGCATAAGCTTCAGAGACAGCTGTCAACCTCTCTCCCTCTCTCTATCTCTTTCTCTCTCTCTCTCTCTCTCTCATTCCTTTTCTCTATCTCTCTCTCTCTTTCTCGCTCTCTTTCTCAAAAAAATAGCTTGGATTTACTTGGTTTAAACATGTATGTCGCATTACATGAATTAAATATATGCACCAACACTTACTGTTGCATTTAGTCTATATTTCATTCATGTGGAGCTGACATGCACATTTAAACGAATCACACACATCTCAGTCCCTCTGTTTCTCTCTTTGTCTGACTTTCTCTCGTCTCTTACATCTCTCTGCCTGTCTGACATCTCTCTCTGTCTATCACTCTTTCATATCTTCCTTTATACTTTATAACATCTCTCTTTATCATTATTTATATATTGTCATCACTCTCTTATTTATCTTTCTCCAGCATCTCTCTCTCTCTCTCTCTCTCTCTCTCCCTGTCTCTTTCTGTTTTGCCATCCTTTCAGTTTAATCCAGTTTTCTCAACGTTATTCCTTCTTCCTGCTCTATATATCCTCCCTCTTCTCTGCGTCATTGAGTTCTTTCACACTCTCTGCCCTCTGGAATAAGTATATCATGTCTGATGGCTTGGCTTCTTCTTCATTCACATGCTCATTTAATTAATTTCCCCTCCTTTCAGTCTTATTTATCCCTTCCCCACCCTTCTTTAAAGTCACTCTCTCTGTGACCTGCTGGGTGTGGGTCCTGCCAAAGGCCCCCTGTGTTACCCTAATGACTGGGCAGTTACAGTAGGCCCTCTGACCGAGCTCCACTCAAATGTAGGTGTTCTCCTTTAAGGATTAGAATGCAATCCGCAGCCAGGCAGGAACCTGCTGTAGGGAGAGCGGTGGGGATGGTGCTGGGGGGAGGGGCTGCATGTACCACTGCCTAAGCGCCCTCTGCTCTTCCATCTCTATAGTCTCTCTACCTGTCTGCCTGTATTTTTTCTGGTTGACAAACATACAATATTGTTTATTTATTTCCTGAAGTTCACAGGAAATAAGTGCTGAATAAGTTGCGCTGGGTAGCAATGCTTTTAAATTGGAGCAGTCTTGCTGCATAATGAGAAATGTATATATAATATGATGTCCTTAAATACCTCTCTCTCTCTCTCTCTCTCTCACACACACACACACTCTCCCTCTCTCTAATGCTCGCTCCATCTCTCATGTCTCTCTAGCTGTTTCATCATCTTTTCATTCGCAGCCAGTTTCCTCTACATCCGTCCTTCTTCTTGGATTCATTCTGTTGCATTTTAAGCCCCTTAGATTCAAAAATAGATGACTGTCTCCTGCCTGTGGCATGAATGTGATTGCTGGGTTTTGAAATGGGCTTTCTTGGCCATACTTGATTGTACTTGTGTGCATAACTGCAGTGTAACTGAGAAAATACATTGGTGGGCTTTCCTTTCAGTGTTGGTGCCTTGAATAGGAAGTAATGGCCCCAAATTACAGCCAGACAACATATAGTATTTTACTGATCATTTAAAGCAAAGTTATGCCCTGTAAAATAGCAGGCTCTGATTGGCTATTTTCAGAGTTGGGAGAGTGTGGGGTGACTTTAAGCCTCTAAAAGAATTAACATCTCTAAATGCATTTATTGACCCAGTATTTATGTAAGAGAAGAGTGATTGAATGGATAGGAACTGAGGATGTATAGCCTTGCTCCCATGATCTAATGTAATTTCTGCAGTTTAATCCATGATCAGTATGTCATCCAGGCCTCCTGAAATAAAATGTGGTACAATTTCATTGTTTCTCGTCAGTTTCATGTGTGAAATTCTTTAAATTTGTTGCACAACCATTGTTTTCCCAAATGTGCCTCTGAGAAATTAGTTTTATGCTGACTGTGCTCTTCCAGTTTAGTTCAGAACCTAGTAAGGTCAAACACTCTGCAATAAAACACAGATACACTAGATGGAGAAATCCTTAGTTTTCATTTCTAATGATAAAAACATTGAAAGTATTTTTGAGTGCTCCAGAAAACAAATCACAGTTCAGCGACAGAGGTAGGATTGTGTAAAATTACATAAAACTATGTGATGGGATTACACAATCCAGGGCAATACAGAGAACCGCAGACATAAAGCTCAAAACAAGGAGAGGGTAGGAAATCCAAAAAAAAGAAATGATTCCACTTACATACCTAATACATTTAAAACATTATGGGTATGATTAAAAGGGATCAATTAGATATTTTCAGTACTGGAATACTGGTATGACTTTCATGCATCAGTGTTATTTTTGTGCTGTATTGCTTAATATTGAGGTTTATACCAGGAATAACACTGCATTCCAAATGTGTGCAGCGTCTCTGTAGCCATAGACACAGCAGCCAAAACACACCATGCAAGTTTGCCTTTTAAAGTAACAGAACAGAATACATTTGCTCCATTCAAAACTGTCAGGTTTGTTGGACAAGCTTTTATAATGAAGCAATAGCACTCTGCCTGAGTTAATGTTTACTTAAATCTGAGTAATACCACCAAGCAGTATAAATACTGGACCTCTTTCCAAAAACTGTATTGTAGTTTCTGGGGCACAGTGTAACTTCTGATCAGTTTTTGCCCTGTTTTACCCTAAATGCGAAAAAGTTGGCATGGTGTGGAAAAAAATGCAAATAAAAAAAGCAGTTATTCTTAAACTGACATTCATTTCATCATGAACTCATCATATTTCAGTAAACATTTATTTCCTGCAGGATAAATAAAGTTTTCTGATTCTGATTCTGATAATCTGCAGTGGCGGAGCCAGGGCAGGTGCCGGGGGGGGGTGTTATAGCTTTTCGAGCACAGTAAAGTCGCATTTTTGAATGGATGTAGTATTCACTAAGTAATTCCTTGCCCATGCTGTTATATCAGCTCCTGGTGAATTATGGTTCTTGATGCAGTGTCGGACCCTTTCTTAGGTGGACCCTTTACACATTGAATTAGCAAATCCCTTCTAATCTTTCTGAGAGGAGCATTATTTTTAAACCTTTCATTCATTTTCTCCTGAATTTGTTGACAAACTGGTGATCCTCGGCCCATCTTTGCTTCTCAAAGCCATCTGTGGATACTGCTTTTGTACCGAATCATGATTACAGTCACCTGTTGACATCATTTGTTGGAAATCACTTCATTATTTGATTTGAATAACCTCATTACTAGGAAACAACATTCCCAACATCTGTTACAAGCCTGACATGCATATTAACAAATTAAATTAGCGCTGAAAAATTAAATATTTTGGGTTCACATTGTCTGCAATTAAATGGAAGGCAAAGTAATTGAAGAATAACTATGTTTCTCACTGTCCACTCCTGTTTAACATCGGTAGTGGCACCTCAGACTAGTAGAAAGTTTCATGTTAGAGAGAGAGCGAGAGAGAGAGAGAAATAGAAAGACTGAGAGAGAGAGAGAAAGAGAGAGAGGAAATGTGAAGTATCAAAATAAAGAGAAAGGTGTGGAGAAATGGATTTAAGGAGACTGAGATGGAGAGAGTTTGGAAGCATCAAAAGAAACTGATGCAAAAAGGAATAAATGGAAGATGAGAAACAGGGAAAGATGAAAATTAGGTATGCATTGAGAAAAAGAGTGAAAGTGAGAAGAAAGAGAGGCAAGTAGGAATAGCTGGAGGGAGAAAGTTAAATAGAGAAGGAGAGAAAGAATGTGTGTATGAGAAAAAGAGATAGAGATAAAGAAATGAGAGATAGGAGCAAGAGAAAGGCAGAAAAGCATACTCAGAGGAGGATGTAATGCGAATTTGAGGGAGGGACAATGAGAAAGGAGAGAAACCAGAGATGGCACATCAAAAGAATTGCATTGGGAAATAGAAAGAGAGATATACAGAGATGGAGAGAGATAAAAAGAGAGAGAGGGAGGAGTCAGCGATGGTTTGTGTGGAGGGTCTTTTGGCCTACGGAGCTGACAGACCATCTCTCATGTCACAGCTGGAAGGGGAGGGGGAGAGAAGGAGGGAGGGAGAGATGGAGGGTTGGGGGAGGGAGCTTGTAATCCACTAGATGAAGCGAGAGAGAGGGTGAGAGGCAGAGTGAGGGTGACGCCTCGTAGTGAGCATCATTTCATTCAGCTGAGGAGAGCTCTCTCTCACATTAACGCACTCCGCCAGCGTAGCTGTCTCTGTCATCCCTATTCATTGAGGATGAGATTTTTCTGTACATTTTTGTCTTCTTAAGGACCTCAGAGAATTCATTTTATTTTCATTTTTCACTCTTTCAACCTCAGGCTTAGCAAATCCCCAGGATCGAGGTTCAGACAGAGGCTCGGCAGTGTGTGTGTGTGAGTAAGTGAGCGTGCTGAATCTGATGGACGGTGGAGTTTGGCCTTTCTGTGACTCCGAATCTGCATGAGGAGGCTGAGATGCTGCTGCTGCTCTTCCATTGCCTGAACTGTTAAACTGTTTAGTGGGGGGAGGGGATTCTACTGTCTGCTGTGTGGACGAAAGCGTAAACGAGGCGTCCGAAACAGAGGAGGAGGAGAAGGGAGCAACCTGTTCCTCTCTGCTATGACCTGAAGCGATGGATATTAACCTCCAATCACACCGCTTCTACTTTCCCCAGATCTACTGTGATGCTGGCGCTCAGGTCACTGAGTTTAAGATCAGGTAGGTTTCAGTGGCGGATGCTGACTGTCCTCTGCGCTTGTTCCAAGGCATGGAGCGGAATTCTAATTGAGCGGGTTTTATGAAAACGAGGGGGCTTGATTTATGGTTTCCGCCACAGCCTGCGAAGCTGCGGCTGCTGACAGCACTAACTCTCCTAATGAGATTGAAGCATATGACTGTGGTTCTTTTGTTCTTCCAGTGTCTCACCCTCACAGACCTTCTGAAGGCAAATCATATTGCTACAGTAGAAGCTACTAGTGTAGAAACTGTACCATTTCAGATCTTCAGCTGCACACAGCTTCGGTTTCCTTGCAATGGTGTCATCCAAGGCTGAGTCTGCATCAGCCCTTTGTCTTTGTAGAGCAGGAGCATTTCCCAGGAGAACCTTGGAATGCAGAAATTTTCAACATGTGAGAAAACGGAGTTCTTTTGCTCAGGAGAAATGTCTGAACAGCAGGGGACTGCTTCTTTGTCCTTCCATCTGGTCCTAATGTTGCTTAGAACCACAGAGGTGTTCAGTATCTCTCCTTCTTTGTATATCAAATGTAGGGAGTGTGATTTTTGTCAGGTGGTCAATGTCATACATCAGAAATGACTACGATATCACTGTGAACTCAAAAGCACCTCTATTTAAATAGTATTTGGAACATTAGCTGCTCTTTACAGTGTTTAAAATGTTCACAATGAATGAGATAGTAGGATTGAACTGGAACAAAATGTTTTTGACTTGTTAAAAATGAACTTAATGTTAAAAGTGAAATCCTTCTTCAAGAACTTTTTAATGCTCCTCCTGGTTATGACAACTAGATTTAATGATGGCAGTACATTTTAATGAGACATTTTCACAGCTGTCACACATCTATTACTATATATTTTTTGTGCTTATCAGATTTTGTGGATTTTCATGTTTCCCTGGAACCCAATGAGCTGAAATCCGAACTAGTGTTCTCAATATCCCTGTCCTTTTTAGAGCCAACCTGAATTTATCTCTCCATTTCTCCACTCATCCCATCGTTTCAGATTTCATCGTGTCCTCTAATCTCTTGTCTCTCGGCAGGACCCATGCATTTTTTTTCACTCCCAATAGCGCATTAGAGCCGATTTAAAGACCCAGGCTGTATTTTGGATCCTAATCAGATTTTATTGCTGTGATGGCTCAGTCCTTCCAATGGGCTGGAGGAGAAAAAGAACTGACCATTGTATTTTCAGGTTGGCACATTCGCTTGCATGTTTCTCCAAAATGGGTTTGGTTCTGGTCCATTATGTGTTTTTTCAGTTTTGGAAGATAATCGTTGCATGTCTGTTTGACTTGGACGTAGCAGTGGTGGTTGTTCCTACAGAGTGAGGATTGTATTTCCAGTTTCAAATTCATGTCCTCTCCTGCAGGAATGATGGCCAGAGGATTTTCTTATTATCCCAAAGGGATATTTTAGATGTTGTTTTCAGTACAGAGCCATTTTCTCTTACTCAGCCTCATAGAGACCTGTTGAATAAGAAGTCATTTGAAAATTTACTAGCTTAGGCAAGCCAGTCGTGCATAAAGAAAATAATTGTGCCTGCCATGGGTTTAGATTTTTGTAGGCTTGTACTTCATTTTATATTAGGGAAATTTTTGTAAGATTTCCCTGGTCAATATATTTTGGTATCGGCCGGTATTGGGATACCATTTTAAGTTGTTTTAAAGTAGAAGTTTTATTATAATCTTTAAACTGGTATGCCAAAAATAATACAATACAACCAGTGTAACACACTGTTAGCTGAATGGCTAAGCAAAAGAAAAACACAACTTCTTCTTTCCTCTCACTGTGTAAAGTACAATAAAAGTTCAAACATAGGTCCAGCTTTAAGGACACCAGTCTGAAAATTGTGCAGCTGTTTCCGTCTCTCTTTACCAGTGTAATCAGACAGCACCGCGATTTCAGGGACTCCTACTATAAGCTAGCAATTTCTAATGAAAATTACATCTCAAAACAGCTTTTAGAATTGAATACTGACCTACATTTCTTCTGTTCTTTTTATATTTACTAATATTCTGTATTTACTTAAATATCTTTTTATAATAATGGTTCTTATTTATTGAAATGGAGGGAAAATAAACCATATTAATTATACAAAGATTCTAATTTCCAGTATTGGCTTCTTTTATGTGCATGCAGGTCTTAATACTGGCAGGTATGAAATTTAACGACCATAAATTTTTGGCCAAAATGCCCACTGCTAGTTCCACTCTTTTGTCTCCATTCTTGCCTCCATTATGTCTTTAACACAAGAACAACACAGTGCACACTTTTGACAGTGAAACAGGCGAGTACATGCTGACCGTAGCGTAGCTGTGTGGTTTGTGGTGAGGATTTGCTGGCTGTTTCCACTGCTCTAGGGCTCAGCATGCTGGTGCTTTTGAAACAGTAATGCTGATCAGCTGGACTGAGTGGAACAGAAAGAACACAGCATCAGAATGAGGCTACAGACAGACACTCTGGCGTACTGTATGATCAATAATGGGGTTATTAGTGCAGTGCATTACAGGGAGAAGGAAAGAGATGGATATAATGAGTGAGGATGAGGGGGTGAGTGGATAAAAGGCAGGTGAAGGGATGTAGGAACATACAGATTTGTGGAGTATTCAAAATACGCATTGAAATTCCTTGACATGATAACTGTGTATACATAAATTCCACAGTAAAGACAATGTCGAATATAAAATGAAAAAGCATGGCATGTTAAAGTAATGTAATGTATATTGTATGTAGAAATGACATATTTTCATTCATTCTGTCACAGCCTGTCACAGTTTTGGTAGGGCAGAAGGGGAGAAAATACCCTGAACAGGTCAATGTACAGATTTGAAGTCAGTAAATTACCTCCTTCTAACTGTAGAATCGACATAAAAACCAAGACAAAAAGGAGAGAACACAACTGATTCTGAAAAAAGTGAATGGGAGATATTTCAAATGAGCACTACATGCATATAAGATGTATGTGTGTGTGTGAATGTATGTAAATGTGTGTTTGTGTGTTTGTGTTTGTATTTGTGTGTGTGTGCGTGTGTGTGGAGGCCCATATAGGCAGCTGTGGATGCTACAGAAAAGCCTTTGTGCTTGATTCTAGATACTATAGAGACATGGAGCTCCCCAGTATCCCACAATACAACTGGGCATGACGCCATGGCAACCACGCCACAGGAGAACATCCAGGGTATCCTGTCGGCTTTGATAGCACCAGACAGCGAGGCCAAACCTAACCTTCTCTGATGTGTGTGTTCATCTGTGTGCACATGCATGAATTTCTGAAAAAAGAAAATGAGCTATCAGCTATTCTGGGGTTGATTCTAGTAGAGCAGATAAACCGGTTTGGTCTCCACATGTGCAAAGCTGCATTGAAAATCACATTCCTGTTTCTCATGCTTGTATGTATCCTGACTAAATGAGGCCAGACTACCAGTCTAGGCCGAAACAGGCTGAAAGCTCTGGTGTTTTCAGGGTGTTTGAATCCTCCAGCAGAATCACTTCACCTAAAAGACTTTATGACAGGAAGTACCAGATTAGCTGCTGCTCTTTCATTGCTTACAGGAAGCATTCCAAAGTGTAGTGAACTCTCCAGGCCTTCGTTCTCATAATTTTGGTATGTATTTGTTATTACATGAGATTTTCTGTCTCGGAAAAGAAGCTTTTCTAAGCTGCATATATCCCTGGCCATTAGATAGATGACATTCTTTATAAAGCAGAGCATCTCCATAGATTCGTGTCTGACTGCTTTTATAAATCTCATAAATCTAATGAATGCCCTACAAATTGCCACTGATATTTAATTTTTCTAGAAAATACTCTGAAATCCATGGGATCTAATAAATGCCAGTGAATCCTACCAGTTTGGCAGTAGTAACAGAATTAAAGGGACCATACCCTACATATCCCTGCTGCCGGATCAAGCCCTTCTGTCACTCAGGAACGACATTACTTAACACCGTGTACATAAACAAACATAACATAAAAATGGATATTGGAGGTTTTGTTCCGACAGCATCAACACTGGGGTAGTTTTATATGCCAGATGCAGTCATAATTCCTTTTACATGACCATCTCCAAGCTGCCTTCATCCCTTAAACAGGTTGTTATTGTGCTTTTAATACTGATGTATGTAAATAAAATCTGTCCTGATTGGCTGTCCTGGATTGTATATATACAATCTTTCTTGTGTGTGTTTTTACACATGCTTTGTTTTTTGTTTTTTTCTTGTTTTAATGAAGAAAATGTCACCTCAGGACCTGGCCCTTTAAGAAATCTGATGGTCGTGGTGCCAGTGGGCATACTGTTCATTTCTTATTTCCATAGCATGTAATCCCTGAGATTATTGCAAAAGCCCCCAGAGATTTATCAAATGGAAATAATATTTAGGTATGGTCTGTTAGAGGCTTGGGGGAGGGGGAGGTTTTCCAAGGACAGTGGTGCTGACAAAGCCAGCTCCTGTACACTTATGATCCTAGAGGACACAGTCTCCCCAAAAGCCCTTAGAGAGCCAGATAAACCATCAGGCACCAGACAACACTGTTCCCATGTATTTGAGCTTCGCTCAGAGAGTTGTTTTATATGCTGTATGGTACAGTGCTTTGAAGAGCACGAGCTCACTTGTAGCAATCACCCAGAATCACTCTCTGTGAGTGCTTTCAACATGAAGCACTTTTACACTGAGTCATATAATTGCTGTGTCATACACACTGATGCAACATAATTTTGGGTTTCAATAACTGCTGCTTTTGTAATTCTCCTGACTAAGGTTAATTTATACAACCGCCTTAGATGTTTTATTGTTTATCCAATAAAAATAGATTTTTTTGGCTTTAATCATGGTACAGAGCAGTCTAATCTAGATTTTCCCAAGGACACGTATGGTCACAGCGTGATTTGCTTGCCTGAGTGGAGCACAAACCCCAAGGGTGGAGGGCAGAGGGGTTATCCAATATTCTATACAAGCTAAAGATCAGAGGACTAAGACTATGCTCTTGCTGTCTAGCAGTATAGCATTTTAATTTCAGTTGAATTCATAAACTTCACTGCCAGTCGGTCTAACTAATAGCACACATTACTTATTTATCTTTTCGGTGTTCGGTGGAAGAGACAATGGTAACACAAACCTTCTTATCTTTAGATTACAGTGGCAGTCTACAGCTGTAATGGGGCTGCCCTTCTCCCAGCAGACTGATTCCAATCTCAGTCAAAGACTATGAATGCTTCATTAGTTTACTCTGCAACATGATGAGACTGCCAGTCATTCTGGAGAAGAATGTCTGACATATTCTACAGATGTACATATTCTACGCTTATATAAAATTTAATTTTTCATCGCAGCCTGAATTAAACATATGCAAAAATTTAACTGTTGCCTTGATATCTCTCAACTGTTTCATTTTCTCAGTGTTTCCTTGCCAGAGTCTGCAGGTGGTGTACAGCACTAGGTGTGATGCTTTGATGCATTAGGAGGATCTACAGAGCTTTTACAGCGCACACATTATTTGATTGTAGTGTGAAGGTATTGGAGACGTGTTGCTTACTACAACATCACAAAGCTCATTCATTCTTTTTCTTTTCAGCATTTTTTTCTAGGCCAGGCACATATTCCACTCCAGTTGTCATGCCAACAGATTAGGGTGTTCTTGCAGTCTACGCAGTGAACTGAGTAAGCATGAGGGTGCCTCAGAGATTCCAGGCTTCAGTGCACACACACACACACACACACACACACACACAAATACACATGCACACACATGCATTTATGCACAGGCACACACTCTCCGGTAAAATACTCAAGCACTTGACCAGAAGAAAACTTTGAAACTCAGGCAAAAGGTGAGGCACAAAAATAGCTTCCTTTTATTCACTTAACGCTACTGTACTTTAACTCACAAGCCCGTCTGTTGCTTGGTGCAGTGGAATAGGATCAAACTGAAGACTAGTCGGTTATGAAAACCTGTACTCTTATGTCGGAAAGTTCCGAGAGTTCTGATTATTAAGTGTTTTTTTTTTCTAAAATCAGGGGTTTTAATAGGGGAGCTGTTCCCCCATTGCTGCAGTAACAGCCTCTACTCCTCTAGGAAGGCATTGCATAACATTTTGGAACATTGCCGCATGAATTTGATTGCCATGAGCATGAGTGAAGTCAGGTTCTGATGTTGGATGATTAGTGCTGGATCACAAACGTCCCTCCAGCTCTTCCCAAAGGTACTGGATGGAGCTCCATCACTCCAGAAAGTGTGGTCTCATGATGAATGCTGGGAGAATTTATACCCCTCCAGCCAGCGCTTGGCATTGGACATGGTGACCTCAGGCTCAGAGTGTCCTATTTCGTTGGCAGTGTTTTTTTGTGGTTATTCGACAAGCTGTGTGAGTGCAACCGAGCAATGTGCGCACCTTAACGTAACTGAACTAGTCATACAAAGGGGTGTCTGGGTACTTGATCTAGTGGTATATAAAGAAGTAGCAGACTGCATTCAAGGATTCGGTGAACCCAGCATTATTTAGGGAAATTCATAAATCATAACCCATCGAGTCCCATCGAGATCCTTTTAGACTTTGAATCATTTTACAGGCACTCTTAAACGTCAGCACTTTCTATTTCTGCCTTCAACACATTTGGATGCTCTCATCCCAACGCGGAGAGCTATTTCTTCCTCTTGTTTCTCCTCCTTCCCCGCCAAACCTCAAATGCGCAACCGAGCAAGCTGCTTATGTAACGCTCACCCAAAAAAGGAAAAAAACAGAATCTCCGTATTGTATTCTTTGGCAAAAGATGTTGCCATTCGTCTCAAACCGTAAAACCTTTTCAAAGGCTGGTCTGCATGGTTCGAACAGTCTCTAACTGCATTTATAATCTGTTAATGCAACTGCCTGAGGTTCTGCTGAGCTCGGCGTTCTGCAGCACACTACCTCACAAAGGCCGCCTTTGTGTTAGACTGTCCTGAATATCTGAATATAACATTTGTTCATTCGTGAGAAATGTGAATGAGGAAAGCTCTCCTTTAATGAACTCGTCGCTGGTTGATACAGCAAACTATTATTAGACTATGATGGTATGTGATGTGATTCATCACACTAGCCTGCTTACTGAGACACACTTTTTGACGACTGAGACACTTTTTGGCCACACAGTCTGGAGACATATCCTATAGTCTAGCATCTCTTATCCAGCTCTTTCTGACGAGCTGTGTGAGTGTATATGTATGTGTGTGTATGGCTGTAAACAGTGTAAACCATGGGCATTGCGGATAAATTAGCTATAGCAGTAGCGACTGATATTAGATTAAGAAGATGTGCCAGGTTGCAATTTTTGTCATGTGTGAACAGTGTGAAATTCTTCTCTACATTTAACCATTCACCAAGCGAAGCAGAGGGCAGCCACCGAAACAGCCCACAGGGAGCAGTGTGTGGGGATAGTACCTTGCTCAAGTGTTCCTCAGTGGTGCTATTGTCTGTCCTGAGATTCGAACCTGCAAAATGTGGTGTGATGGGAAACCAACTGTTCTGATCCTTTTTCCTTTTGTTTACTAAGATTTAAAATCTGAATTGCTTTAGCTATGCGTAGCCCACTGGAAAAACACCACAAAGGCATACAAATGCATGTGTGCGTATATCTGCAATAAATATGAATGTTGTGGTATAGACAGGTGGCTGCGCTCTCTCTGGAGACTGTTGGTTCATTCCTGCGCCTCCATAGGGAACAGAATTGTGGTGCTAAACTGACTGTGTGTCAGACTGTCATCCCCACTGGAGACTGATTGTGCTGGTGAATGTGTGTGTGTGGGTGTGTGTGTGTGTGTATCTGTGTGTATC
Source organism: Ladigesia roloffi (assembly GCA_037577295.1). Taxonomy (NCBI): domain Eukaryota; kingdom Metazoa; phylum Chordata; class Actinopteri; order Characiformes; family Alestidae; genus Ladigesia; species Ladigesia roloffi. The sequence goes on along the minus strand of JBBKCR010000148.1, from coordinate 5,204,967 downwards.
TGTGTGTTTGTTACTTTGTGTTTGTGATCTGATACTTAAACTCCTTTTAACTTCCTTATAATAATAATTAATTAATATTTAACTGCATTTAAATCTCCAGAGCTCAGTTCAGCGACAAGCCCTCTGTCATATTTGTTAAATATTACATTTTAAATCTTGTAAAATTATTCAATTTATTGTAATTGTTATTTTTTATAATCAGAAATGAAAAAAATAATTAGCTTGGAATTCATCCATTACTGTGTATATAAGTCAGATTGCAAAGTGACTTGGCTTTTCTGAAATAAATCATGGTCAGCGGTATCAGTAAATGATGGCATGATGTCATCCCTAATAAGGCTGACTGGGGTGTGTTGGCTACATTATCTCTCTGCATTAGTTACTTACTATTAGAATCAAGTGGACAGGCCCCGGCGCCCCTGCAGATAGATCTATCCTGTGTAAATGCACTCAGTGGTGCACAGGCTGCATCATCTCAGTAAAAATAGCCGTCCTGTGTATCATATGCATCATCTTCTCTGCATGAGTAACCCTTCGTTTCAGAGGAGTTTAATGTGACTAATGTGTTTTTGTTAATATAGAACTGAATGTCCTTGTTTCTTTTTGTTGACATGGCATACCATGAAATTACTTTCTGTATTGTTGCTAAAATACTTCAGAAATTATATATTTAAGTATGTAAACTTTGCAACCGTCTTATGAAAAATTTGGTTATATTATATACGTGTGTGTGTGTTTTTGTGTGTGTGTGTGTGTGGTGTGTGGAACTATAATGTATTTTATAAAATTACACTTTACAAAAATACAGTTTTTGAAGTATTTTAGTATCAATATAGAGGCTAATAATATAGAGACATGGATGTTCAATCACATTATGATGCATGTGATACACAAAATTTTTCTTAAACATATTTTTTAAATATATATTTGGTGGTGTAATTTTCTGGTGTTTAAACATCCTCATTGATTACTTTGAGCTATTCTCCACTAATTGATCTAGATCTGTCTTTATTTTTACATTGTAGAAATTATTGCAATATACAAACAAAAGAGCTAATGATCAAATATAATTTTGCCCACCCTTATACACAAGTGTATGTGTGTGTGTGTGTGTGTGTGTTGGTGGAAAAAATGTAGATGAATAGCATGTGTCTCCAAGACATGCAGCGATGTAAAGCAAATCCCAGCATTTAGCCTTGGGCTGAATTCCACATTGTGCACATTGACGCACACATTGACTCCTTACTGAGGCTCTGTTCAGGGCGGGTGTAGTAGCTCGCAGTGAGAAGAGATGCTTCCTGACAACACTGTCTCATCTGTTTGTATGTTCGTGGCTTCGCCAATGCGTCATCCCATCAGCCCACTTACCTCTCTGAGCTGTGCTTTAATTCTCTAAAGCTGACTCTAAGACTGGACCTCTGAACAGCTAATAGTGCCGCAGAATTAAGCAGCCTGTGTGTGATTCAGTGCCTTGAGATCATTAGCTCGTGATGGTGGAGGCGCTGATGAGTGCTGACAAAGCTTTGTCTGCTTATTTGAGAGCTAAAACGCCTGCAGCGTGAAAAAAGATGCAGATGCATGAACATACTAAAAGAATATGAAAAACTCTGATACTGTAACACCTTTTTAATTGTCCTGTCCATACTGCATCCACAAATACATTTCTGTGTAGCAACTGGTACCATTTTTAATGTTTTACATTATATTGGACCTGCATGACTAAATTTGTAGACATTGAATGTACTTTCAATTCAAAATAATATGTATTGTATGCATGTGAAGCACAGATTTTGTCAGGTTGAATGGAATCCGTATATTTTTGGCCTATAAAACTACACATTCAGTAACTCACTTGTAGTCAGACGGGAATTGCACCTCATTCAAACTCAAAAAAATTGAAAGTGCAGGGAATAGCAGCTTTGCTTCACACACAGGAGAGTGACAGTTGGTATCTGAAGACAGTTAAAGACCTATAGAAAGTAATTAGTATATTCTCTTTTCTCTCAGTGTAGACTTTCAGGTCTGTATTTATGTTGTTTCATGGTGTTTATGCTGTTTTGTTTCAGTATGTGCTGTGTACAAATGACAATAAACCCGCTTTACTGGTCTTGACTTTTCAATTGGAAATGTATGTGTCTCAGGAACTGCCGTCATCCAAAAATGTTCGGATGTTTTACAAATGTTTTACAGAACCATCAGCTTCAGGCTCATCACTGAAAAAGGAGAGTCATGCTTTTTTGCCCAAGATAGGATTGGTGCAATTTGGTCAACAGGGTGGCTTGGCGTATTTGAATGGGGGGTTGGTGCCCACACTAGACAAGAAGACTAATGACCATATATGGCTAATGAAGCATTCCAATAAAGAGTTTAATGTATACCACTATTTAATATTTGTATCTTACATTGTTTGCATGAATTTGAAATAAATGTGACAATAATTGATTAAAGAGACTGGCTATTGATATCTGTATTGAAGAGAGTAAGACATTTGACAATTGAAGCATTTTACCCATTAGAGGAACTCAAAAAAACACCATAAACAGATGATTGACCTGAATATTTTATGAGAATAAGACATTATTTGATATTTAACAGTTACATAAAGCCTTAACATAGCATAACATAATGGGCAGCGTGAGGGCTCAGGGATCGGAGAGTCAGAGATTTTATTATTTTGGAATTTTATCGCTCTGTGCATGGCAGGAGCGTCATTAAAAATGCGTAGCTTAGATGTGCACAATTTTCTGTGACCGTGTGAACGCTTCACTATATCAATAATAATTACATTCCGGAGCAGGCTTTGTTTCTAAATGATATTCTGCACAGCTTATCCCACCAAGCGTAAAAGCAGAAAGAACGTATTAGTCGGCAGAGCATGGCCAGATCAGTTACGTTTGATGCAGTTGTATTCGTCTTAGTGATTCATTGATCACATTTGTCTAATTTGACTTCTTATACTATACCAAATTGCATCCATTTTTGGCCTATTGATTGGATGTATTTTATATTAGAAGAAAGTTGTGTTAAGTTGATCTCAGGTTGTTAATATTCAGCTCTGTAATGATGTATGTAGCTGAAAGCAAATTAAATAAAGCGAGCAATTACTGTGATTTGTGATGTGCCCAGTCAGCTATGATAGAGAGAGAGGGTGAGAGAGAGAGAGAGAGAAAGAGAGAGAGAGAGAGAGATACAGATGGTTCCACACTGTT
>JBBKCR010000148.1:5164525-5178982 GCA_037577295.1 Ladigesia roloffi | reverse complement strand
GTGTGTGTGTGTGTGTGTGTGTGTGTGTGTGTGTGTGTTTGTGTGTGTGTGTGTGTGTGTGTGTGTGTGTGTTTGTGCTTCTTTAGAGTCCGACCTGTGGGGAGTGGTACTGATGCAGACGCCTTAGACTTTGACAGAATGAAACAGGTATCAGTTAATCCTCATTCTGATATTAAAAGACTACTTGTTTGCCATTATTAATATTGTCATTTTTGTCTGTTCATTAATGTGACTGAATAAATTATTAGGAAATCTTGGAAGAAGTTGTTCGTGAATTGCACAAGGTGAAGGATGAAATCATCGATGGTATGTCCATTAATCTATTATTTATTTTGACATCCAGATGACCTCACATTCCAAGATTATAGTAAAGCCTAATGAAGTGGAATAATGATAGGCACTTTCATATATGACCTAATTTTCTGCTTCATGAACCGTTTATTGTGAAGTCTATAATAACTGTTTCTGTCATCTCTTCCAGCCATTAGACATGAACTTAGTAGAATTAGCACGACATAATCTCCCAGACCCGCGTGACCCACCTTTTATGAGACCCAAACCCCCAGCAGGATCTGCTGTAGCTGAAGAGGGGAAGATGCCCAGCAACGTTACCACCATGTTAAAGCAAATGGAGCATTTTGTTCTAACATGAAGGGGAACATGTGCTGTCCCTCAGATGTGTAAATGGAAGGAGGACACTTGCACTGATTTCTCTGTTTTTGGGTTTTAAATCATATTTGGGAACTGTCTTTTCAAAGTCTTCAGAGAAAATGTTTTTTAGGATTTTTCCCTTTTTCATTATTATTACTATTATTATTATTATTTTCTATTTATTTTTTGGTGGTGGTGATGGTGGCCGTGGTGTTCATGTAAGTGGTTGTACGTTAGTGATGAAATGATTGAAAATTTGATCAAATAATAATTATAAGAATAAGAATCAGAAGAATAATAAGAATAATAATAATAATAAACTAATAATGATGTCATTGCACATGTCTACATGTTAGCCTTTTATATTTTAATTGATCTTTATATTATTTTTCCTGTTCATTATAAGCATATACACTACATGTTTATTTCTCACTGATCATGACTTTGTTGGTTTTTTTGTGGTTTTTTTTTTATATTTTTAAAAATCCTTTTGGCAACACACATGTGTGTGTGTATTCACTCACAGAAAGATTTTTAAAAGAAGTTGCAACCAGTGATAAGGGATGGGAAAGTGTTGTTTTTGGATAATGCAATCTTACAAACAAACAAACAAACAAACAAATCAGTACACCAGAGTATTTGTGACCATGTTGTTAATAAAAATGTTTATTGGCTGCAAGGATATGGCGAATTATTGTTGGTTTTATTCCTCTTTTCTAGACCAAGTGCTTCCTGGCCTGGAGAAAATGAAGATATACACTACATTTAAAATGAGCTGAAATAAAACTGAAAAACTTGAATTGGATAAAAGAGGTGGTGTTTTTACTTGAGAGGTTTTGGGGTGATGCTGTAATTCGATTGTGATTAGACCTCCCCCTACAGGCAGTAGCTGGCATGATCAGAAAGATATAGCTCTCATACACCACATGGACAAAAGTATTGGGACACATGACCGTCACGCATAACTTTAATGATATGGCTTTCAAATACTTAGACCTTAATAGGGAGTTGGAGCCCCCTTTGCAGCAACAACAGCTTCCACACTTCTTGGATGGCTTTCCAAAGAATTTTGCAGTTTCTGTGGGAATTTGTGCCCATTTATTCTGTAAAGTATTTATGAGGTCAGGCTGATGTTGGATGAGAAGTCCTGGCTCACAATCTCAGTCCCAGTTCACTTCGGTGCATTACTGCTTTATTTTTGTACATTCAGTACCCATAACTGCACTTCATTGTTTATGTAGCTGCTGTAATGACGATGGAATATTATGCCCCAAAACAATTTGCATGAGGAGGCACATTTTTGTGTGTTCAATTTCTTCAATAAACCAAGAATTGCAATGGAAAAAATTGAAATAGAAAAGATGTATATACATGTAATAGGGCAGGGAAAAAAATGTCATGCATAAAATAAGAGGAAAAAAAGAGAATAAAGGGACACAATTTTTAGGCCTCATAGTAACGTTTTGTTTTTGCCTCTACAGTGCTGTCACTGCATGTATAGAATTTCCAACAAACGTATCTTTTAATTTGCATTTATGAATATATTTACACATATAATGAACCTAGAATAATATGAATGAAATTTAAAAAAGAAAAGGTGATAATGAAAGAAAAGGTGATAATGAAAAGCATTGCGTTAAATATAAACAAAGCAATATCTTTTTATATATTTGCCATTCACAATGCTACAAAAATGTTTGATATCACATCAAAAGATATAAGGTCTATAAACTGTCTTTACAAAATTACTATCAAAACACAATGTCCTTTTATTAATAAAAACAAGATTTGACAAAAGTGCAGGTGTATGTGTGTGTGTGTATATATTATTCTTTATGTACTTGAGTGTCTGTTTTTGTTGTGGTGCACTCCAGTGAATATATAATCTACACATGCACTGTGTGTTCTAATACAGGTACTCTAGTGTGGGTGTGTGTATGCATTAGGGTCTATATGCAAAGGTGTGTGTTCTGGTTTGTTTGTGAACTCTCGTGTCTAGTGCATTTGTGTGCGTGTGTGTGTGTGAGTGTGTTCTAGTATATTTACTCAAGTGTGAGTGTGTTGGCGTGTGTGTGTGTATTAGTGTTGCTTTCATCAACGAAAAGTCTTGACGAAATATCGTCGTCAACGAACATTTTTCACGTGACAAAGACGAGACGCGACGAAAATGAGATAACGACACGAAATATATAATGTAGTTTTGTTGACGAATAAGAACGAGACTATATGTGGTTTACAAGATAACAATTATGCTCAAATGTGCCTTTATTTTTGTTGACTAAAACGAGACGAGACGTTATTTCATGTACAATAGGGAGGGGAGAAATAAGTAAAGGACGCTCGACCAGAGAGTTGAACGGCGTTACGTCCCAATACTTTTGTCCATTGAGAGGCACTGTTAATTATAAATTAGATTATCTGCCTAACTCGACCCGAGCCCACGATCCAGCATTTTTGGAGCTCGGAGTGTCAGGTTACCGACTGCACCAACAGCTGTGAACGTTTGTTATAACGGCCCACTGGGCTCGGGCACAATGGTGCACGGGCTTGGGTCAGGTCGTGTTTAATTATTTTTGCCCGATCTAAGCTCTAATGTGAATGAAATGTATCTAACGTGGTCACAAGTTTTGAGACGCAGATCCATTATAGTGCACTGGGAGAGAGAAATGACGCACACACAGACAAACGCACACATAGTCTCACAGAAACAGCATTTTGATGCTTTTCCCATATCCATGCAAGCTGCATTTCCCATATACATGCAAAAAGGCTGATCCTAAATTGTTCTGATTTTGTTGTGCATATTATATTTGTTCGGGAATAAAACAAATATTTGGGTGTGTTCAGGCCCACACACTGAAGTTGAAGGCTTTTACTAGTTTTACAAATGTGGATATCATGGCAACAGGCCTACACACATTTTTATTTTATATGCACTTTAGTGATGTGATGTCATTCATTTATTTTATTTACATTTTTGTGTGTGTACGACGAAGTTCTAACATGGTAAGTGTCATACATTCGAATCAGAGTGTCTTCCATGTCTGGAACGTATCAACAGTATTCTTGAGTCTATAAATTAACAGTAATATAATAAGAATTGTGAAATATTGATTTGACTGAAATTTTAGATTTGGTCTATTCTACAAAGTACTTATACTATTTTGACTGTGTTGAATAGAATTGCATGAATAAAAAAAGACTTAAATGCTACTTTCATTGACTTAAACTACACTAAAATGTAAACAGTTTTCATTGACTAAAACTAGACAAAAATAGTTGTGGATCATTCTGTCTAAAATAAGACTAAAATGCTCAGACTTTTGGTCGACTAAAACTTCACTAGACTAAAAATATTATGGACAGGACTTAGACTAATAAAAACTAAAATGACAGCTTGACGCAAAGACTAGACTAAAACTAAAATTAAAACAGGCTGCCAAAAACCACACTAGTGTGTATGTGTATGTGCTATTGTCTACATGAACTAGTGTGTATTCTTGTGTGATATAATCTACATGCACTGATGTGTGTTATAATACATGTTCCCTAGTGTGTGTGTGCGTGTGTGTGTTGTGGTCTACATGGATTGGTCCCTGGTTTCTCAACCACTGGGCTGCGAACCACCATTGGGCCGCAAAGGCTTTTGACTGGGCCGCAAATCTAAAATCAATGTGGCAATTTGGGCCATAGCAACACGATGTGATAGATAGGATGGTCTTAATGTTGAAAAGGTTGACTAATGCGTGTTCTAATGTATGTTGTCTAGAGTATGTGTGTTCTAATATAATTACTCGTGTGAGTGCGCGCGTGTGTGCGTTCACAGTCATGTCTCGCGAGAGCTGAAATTGGAGCGTAGTGGCGATGAGAGCTGGTGTGGATAGAGTGGAGTTATTTGTGTTCTAGAGGAGGAGGAGGGAGGTAGGACAACCAGGCTGGAGGGGGTGTGTGTGTGTGTTTGTGGGGCAGAGAGCTCTATTGCTAGCCAGAAAGAGAGATAGCGTGTGAGTGTATGAGACTGTGCAGGAAAGCAAGCAAAGCTGGAGGAGTTCAACATGGCATCCGGAGAGACGCTGTACATAGAGACGGACGACTCTGAGATGCCGGCTGAGATCGTGGAGCTGCACGAAATCGAGGTGGAGACGATCCCTGTGGAGACCATTGAGACCACAGTGGTCGGTGGAGACGACGACGACGACCACCAGCCCATGATCGCTCTGCAGCCTCTCGTTACAGACGATCCTAGCCAGGTCCACCACCATCAGGAGGTGATCCTGGTGCAGACCCGAGAGGAGGTGGTCGGTGGGGACGACTCGGACCTCAGGGCCGAAGACGGCTTCGAGGACCAGATCCTTATCCCTGTTCCTGCTCCCGGGGCAGAGGAGGAATATATCGGGCAGACGCTCGTGACGGTAGCTGGGAAGAGCTCGGTGGGTCGGGTAAAGAAGGGGGCCGGCAGTGGGAAGAAAGCGGGCAAAAAGAGCTATCTGAGCGCCGCCGAGGCCACCGGGAGGAAATGGGAGCAGAAGCAGGTGCAGATCAAGACTCTGGAAGGCGAGTTCTCCGTGACGATGTGGGCGTCGGGTAAGTTTCTAGTTTTCGGCCCGGGGTATGGAAGTTTCTCGGATGGGTCTGGTCTGGGGGCCCGAGCAGGGCGTTGTCCGCCTTTGACGGCTTCCTCCGCGGTCACGTCACGGAACACGGTGCCGGGAGCCCATCTGAGCTCCCCACACGCTTTAGAAGCAAGCACATCGGCCGGTGTGTTTTTGTTTTGAAGGGAGGCCATGTTTTTAGGTCTTGCTGGGCGCCGCCATGTTCGCCGAGTCCAGTATGGCGGCCCGTAAAAATGGCGAAGATGGCGGCCGGAGCCTGCAGGCCGTGCACGGCTAGCACGGTGCGGCTAATGGGCCAGCACTGGAGCCTCGAGAGGGCTTAAAACAAACGTTAATCGACCCAAAATGACAGTTTCGCCCACTGATGCATGAGCCAATTTTTATTAATTGAGATTAAATTTCTGTCGTATTTACCAGTCATTTGGGCATTTTGTTTGTTTAAAACCAGTTAGCATTTTAGCACGTTGGCTAAATTAGCTAAAATGCTAATCCGCATTGTTTACGCTAGTTGTTAAGTTCCGTTTATTACTGTGGTTTGGGCGACTTACTCTACAGTTAGAACTATTTGCAATTACTGTTATAAGTAATCTGCTTTTTAAGTAGACATTAGTTATGTTCTTGGCGCTTTTTTTGTTGTGATGATAGGTTTTCATATTTTAGGCCTTTCTGTGCGCTAAAGTGTATAGTGTACCCCAACAAAGCATAGGGTGCTTCCGTTTCTGTGCACACTGATGGTGCAGGCAGGGTGGAAACCCTCACTCACCTTATCACTCGTGTATCAATCAGAGAATACAGCTTTTAGCTAAGTTGATTTGAGGTTTTCATGAGTATTCAGTCTTAAAACGTGGGTTGTGGAGACAATACATAGTGAGTCCAGCTAAGTGGATGTTTCTTAAGTGTAGGATGGTTAGTGGTGACAGTGCTGCAATGGTTGGGCAGCTTTCCTGGACGGTATTGACTATCTTTAAAGGTTGGATATATTTACGTGATGTGTGTCTCCTGGTGTTAGTTTGATATATATATACATTTTTTTTTCTTTCTAAAATTAAGTCTAAATTCAAACATGTATACAGAAAACTCGCCAAATGCACTGTATATACACAAATACTTGGTATAAGTACAATGGTTAAGTAACTTACAGTTAAGTGAATTACCATTGACACACAGGAGTATATTGTTGCACATATTATATTATAGTTCACAAATATGTAAGTAGTATTTACTTAAGTAGTGATTTTACACATTAGTAAGACAATTGCTATTGTACATAATGTACAACACTTCATGGCAGACTCCTCTAGCTCCTCTGTGCCAGTAGTTTCCGGCATCAGCATATTGTTGAAGGCAATAAAACTCATTAAATTTCCTTTTTTGCATGTGCTGTTACTGATGCAGATTGGAAACGTATACCTGGTATATTGTAAGATTCAATGAAGCTTGGTCACAGCTGTCACATTCAGAATGAGCCCATTTAACAAGAATTTTATCTGCATCTCATCTTTTACTGTAGGGTATAAGTTAATCCATTTGTAGTCCTGCCACTCATTTTATTAGATTTTCTTCTTCCAGAAAAGCCTGAAGCACATTGCATTTGTAATGATCAGGTGATGGATACAATGTGTAAAATCTACTAACTTAAATGAACATAATAAAAAACAAAATGCTTGGCAACAATATACGGACACTTTATATTGACATTCTATTTTGGATGTTTTGGAACTCGTTTTCTGAAAATGTAAAAAATTGCTGAATATCTGCATAGAAAATGCTACAGTTCTATAAAACTAATAGATTCAACCTGCTTTGTAAGAAATTGTAAAAGAAAATGAATTGTTGCTGTGTTCAAAATGACGAACAGATGGACATATTTCTGCAAATATCCACTGAATTGAGAAAGGTGGGAAACACTCAAGAAGTTATGATTAATCCACAATGCCTCATATAGGAAAAATGATCCAATCACAAGGATGATAACTTTTTAAAAAAGAAATACTATAATTATATTACAGTAATATGGTTCTGATATGTGCAGTGTGGCTGATATACATTTTGCTTATATAATCTGATTATGATTCAATTTGATTATAATTAAAAAAATTATTGATGTTTTGGCAAAAAAGAAACGAAGGCTTGGTGATACCTGAAATACATCTCAATACTTTGAAGTTGCTGTTAAATATTTCATAAATTGCTGTGCTTAAAATAGCGACCAGAAAGCTGTAAAATGCCTTCTGGTCTGGACCTTGTGGTATATCAATCTAAGCTGCTGTCATACAGTAAATGACATTTATTGTTGTGCCTGGTGAATACAATCTTCACAGTACTGTAGTACTTGTCTATTAAAATGCTAAAATATTCCAAATCTGAAAAAACAGTGTCATGGTAAAACACAAAATACTCTTTCAGATCTGAAATATTATTCAGGGCACTCACAGCACCCCAATGTTTTCATTTCAGATGACAAAAAGGACATTGACCATGAAACTGTGGTGGAGGAACAGATTATTGGGGAGAATTCTCCTCCAGACTACTCTGAATACATGACTGGGAAGAAGCTTCCACCTGGTGGGATCCCAGGAATTGACCTCTCGGACCCCAAACAGCTAGCAGAGTTTGCCAGGTGAGACCACTTTAAACTTCAGTAATGGAATATTTGAATTGCGTTGCTCATATATAACTGGCCTTTTGTTATCCAAGTTGGTCACACCTTTGATCCAGGAGGGTCAGTTTCCTGCTCAAAATACATCTGGTCCAGCTTAACTGACATTGATCGGTTTAGTGGCTGTGTTTACGTAGTGAAAGTACCACATTTTAGACATCGACCCACCGGGGTTAGGCTGTTTCAGCAGATATCCTTCTGTACTGGAAATCCTGTAACTACACACTGGAATTAATCAGTATTGCTCAAGCTTTTCCTTCCTTTTTTCCTTTATATATTCCCAAATGTGAAATGGTGGTTTGAACTATTTATCTATTTAGCGATATAATTATTGACTTATATTTGATTTCTACACAGCATCAAATATTGCACAGATTCAGTCAGGCTTTACTCATTTTTGTATAGATTGGTTCTCTGTACCATATCCTTAAATAATTTTTGATTTATGGTCTTTCTTAGTCCCTACAGTAACAGTGGCGGCCCTTTTGGTCGCAACTCAGTACGGTAAGTTGTGAATCTGTGATGCACCGCTCAATAAATTGGTCTTAGAGTTTGTAGCTTTATGATAAACCTTTTATTTTAATCACTAAATGGGACTGTAAGGGGCTGTTTTTGTTTGTTTGTTTTTTCACAATGGGAAAAATAGTGGTGATATAATTACAGATCACTTAGGTAATTTGGTTGAGGCCTGTGTCTGTCCTTTGTTTTCATGTAGAGAAGAAACAAGAGCCAAACGTGTTGGTTGCAGCTGTGTGCAGTCATACATTTCTTTTTGGTCTATTTCAGTTTATTAAGTAAAATGTTCTCTTTTTTTGTATGTGTTCTCCCAGAATGAAGCCACGAAAGATCAAAGAGGATGATGCACCCAGGACGATAGCTTGCCCCCACAAAGTAAGTGTGTTTCTAATCTATTCACATTTGAATCAAAGGTACTGAATTATTTAGCATTTTGAATTTTAAGTCACACCAGAGTACAGTTATTGCCACTAGGTGGATGTAAATGGGTTTAGTGTGTCTCATTTGATCTGTCTGTACCTAACATTATCATCCAGTCCCCCCGGATCGTAACACAAAACAAAAAATAGTGTGAGCTTTACCTGTTGTGTAACAAACAGTAATTTATAATCATATTTAATAATAGTATGTTAGTGTTACAAAATGTATATATAAGCTGAGGTGTTTTTAACTGAAACCCAACCCTGTTATCCAGTTCAAGATCATTGTGTTTGTGTAGGAATTAAATTAGAATTAGATTTAAATTACCCTGCGTGACCAATTACGTATTTATTTCTCAGGCCCGAGCAACAGTCATATGCCCAGGGCTTACCAATGTACTCAGGACCATCATATACCACTCTTATTTCTAGAATAATGAATTAAACTTCCCTCTTCTCTGTAGTAGAATGGCATTGTTATAATCAAGTTTGTGTTTACCCAGGGATGCACTAAAATGTTCAGGGATAATTCTGCAATGAGGAAGCACTTACACACCCATGGTCCCCGCGTTCACGTCTGTGCAGAGTGTGGGAAAGCCTTCGTGGAGAGCTCCAAACTTAAGCGCCACCAACTTGTTCACACCGGTGAAAAACCCTTCCAGGTTAGAACATCTATTTATTTCCCTGAAGCACAAACAATTACATTTGAACTGCCCAATATTTCTTTTTGATCCATCTCCAAATAAGTTCACAAACCGTAAACTGCCGTTACCACGTGTTAGACGTAGAATGAAGTGTTGGTTTCTAATTCTGTTTTTTGTCTTTTTAGTGCACTTTCGAGGGCTGTGGGAAACGCTTTTCTCTGGACTTTAACCTCCGCACACATGTCCGGATTCACACCGGAGACCGCCCTTATGTCTGTCCGTTTGATGGCTGCAATAAAAAGTTTGCTCAGTCCACCAACCTCAAGTCACACATTCTAACACATGCGAAAGCCAAAAACAACCAATGAGCACTTCCGTTCTGTTGGTCCTTTTACACCTGAACCCAGCCTCAACGTGAAAGCATCTTAACACTGGAGGTAATAAACTGAGCTCATCTGTAATTCTCCTAAGGAGTGGGGGCAAAAATCACCTAATGGTCTAGGAATAAATTAATGGAAATTGTATAAGATACAAAAGCTAAATATTAGGACCCCCTTTGTCCGCAAATCAGTCTGCAAACCATGTGGCCCATGCCGAGGAGCGGAGCAGGAATTTGTCCGACCCGACTGACCACCCCACGTTTTGATGGCTTGTTGCAGCCAGCGGAATGATGGAACTCATGGACACTCATAGACATTGCTTTTTACCACAGAGATGAACTTTTGGATGGTGTCCTCCATTTCTTTTCACTTTTACTTAAATCTCACCAGTCTGCATAGATATAGCTTTTAATTTTGTATTTCTCCAAGTGTGCATATTGTACACTTATTTTGGGATATGCTTAGTAATGCAACCTTGTGATCATTCTTTATCCCTGAGGATTTAAGGTTTTGCTTAGGACATGTTCTTCTTGGAAGGGTGGATGATAGTTACTGTAAGACAATACTTCAAAAGTATTTTATGTAAAAAGTTATCCTTTTTTTTGTTGTTTGTTTTCATTTTTCTTCTTTGTTTGGTTGTAACCTAACCATTGAATAATCTTGTATCAGTGTATTGTATGGCTGTGTGGAGATAATGTAGAAATGGACAGCAGCGTGATTTCAAGTGTTGACTGCTTCACAGCATTTAGTCATCAGTTAATTTCTCTTTTGCCACAATCGTCTCACATGACAAAATCATTAACTCACTTTTAAACCCATCTCACAACAAACCAGTGTGACCTATTGTTTTTCTTTGTTTAGATTGTATTGTAAAGGCTTAAACCTTGAAATATTCTGTTAATTATTTACATTTCCATGTACTTCAGTGAGCTGCGATTAAAAAAAAAAAAACAAAGAAAAGAAAAAGATGGACGAGACTAAAAGTGGTCCCAGCACCTTTTATGTGGGTTGTTCTATGCAAACTGGCCAGTGTGTTCCTCCAGCTGGAACACCCTCAGGTCTATTCATGTAAAAATTGCCTGAAACAGGTTTGTATGGTATAAATCACAGGATTGTTTTCCCAGATAGGCATTACGGACCACAATTTCTGAACAATGATAGTTGAAATGTTTTCATTCAGACAGATACTGTATAATCTAGCACTTTGCTAAATAACTGTCCAGAAACCTGACAACTAGCATCTGGGTGTTTAGCGGTCTGGTCCGACTGAGTGGTGTTTCTTCTTCACTATTGTGTGACAGTCACTCAAGTTGTGTGCTGACCTCTTGTGGTCAAGATGTGAAGTAAGATGTCTGTAGCCAGAGATTTAAATGGTCACTTCTCGCTCAAATTAATTTACTGAGGATTTCGTTGCTCTTCCCGGTCTTTAATGCTCAAGTCCCTGTGATACCGGATGTGCTGGTGGGTTTTTTGTTTGTTTGTTTTTTCAGTGCTGCTTGCGGGATATCGTTTGCTTTGGGATGAGGGGGGGTGTCCTTTAATGCTTTTGTACAGCTTTCATTCAATTGAGAATGATCAAATGGATCATTTGAATATTTAGGACCATTAGCGGAACATCCAGCTCAACTAACAGTAAGCCAGAGCCTCATTGATGTGCTGTCCGTGGTCCTGAGCTGCTGCGCTCATTCGTTTCAACTGCATAAATAACCACAAAGCACCCACTTGACAGAAGGAACAGCTTTTCTGATGCACAATATACAAGCCGTTCAGAACACGTACCGAAATCTCATTTTTTCTTCCAACTGTTTTGTCGAAGGTGGCTGTAATGGCTTTTTGTCCAGTGATGATTGTGCAGATATGAAAATTGGCCGTGCACATGCTAACTATTAACCACCTCTTGGTTTTGGCAGTAGTTCTTGAAAAAGAATTAGCTGCGTGCAAATTTTCTGGCTGATTACATTTAGCTAAAGGATCTTTCACACAGCACATGCACAGACAGAAAAAATTCATCAGTAGCCTGCCAACAGCACTCAGTGAATCTTGATTTTAGTAGATGGCTGAGAGGCAAGATTGGAAAAAGCAGTCAATATAAAATTTTATGTGATTTTAAATATTTTAGCGCAGCAGTTTCAGTTTCTTCCCTGAAATATTAGAAAAGATGAGCCAGAAAAGACTGGGAAAAACGCTGCTTGATCTTGCACTGAAGTGATGCTGTCACATTTACTGGATCTTGTAGTATGTGTTATGAGTAATGAGTAAAATCATATTTTACCTTTTTACGCATGAGTCTCATCAGTCATCTATGGCTCACTGTGTATACAATAAGTGTTTAAAATCTAGGTAAGCAGGACAAAGTTATGAACTAATATAATTGCTTTTAAATGACACGGTTGGGGACCCAATTTCCGTTATTTTCCTGTTACCTCTAATATGGTTATTATATGGGGGCTTCCAGAAGTCATCGTAATTGCATTTGTACACCCCATGCAATAGAGGTTTGAAAAATGATACGTTCTTCATATACCAGCGTTGGACAGTTGCACCATTCGGTTGCAGCCTAGTGTCACCAAAAATTAATTTGCTGCTGTTGACTCAAAACCTGGGAGCTGCCGGTGCTCACCAAATACCACTGGGACTTCTATCCATCCATCATCTAAACCGCATATCCATAACTAGGTTCACGGGGTGGCTGGAGTCTGTGGTCATAAAGCAAAAGGCAGAGAAACGCGCTGGGCTGGTCGCCAGTCCATCACAAGGCAGACACTGTCTCACACACATTCGCACCTAGAGCCGATTTAGCATCTGCTGTTTACTTGTCTTCGGGCTGTGTGAAGAAAATGACCAAAAAATCGACACCAAGGGCTTCCTGTAAGGCTAAAGCACCTCTATCAAGTAACCTTTGATTTGCTTATTTCTTCAACGGTTATTGAACCAAACATTTATTCAAATTTCAGATGTCAGATCATAATATGTCTCTGCTAAGACACTAAGGTGATCTACAGTATGCATCAAAAACGTTGAAAAGTAAATCACTTTTCAGTGGCCACTCAGTGCCCTGATGTGGTAAAGGTAAATATGATATAATGGTTGTGCATTAAAATTCATTTTGCTGCATGTATAGGTACCATTCAATTCTCTTTCGTTTAAAAATTCATAAGGTTTGCTGTGTTGTGTGCAAAAATTATTCACAGCAAAGAGCAGACACAGCAGAAAACCAGTATTACAAACAGCTGTGCTGGAGGTACATTACATTGTCAGTGAAGATGGTTTATTGAAGATCTATGCCTCAAAAACTGGCTTGTGTTAGATCATTTGAAGAAATGTTTACAATGCATCTGTAATAAGTGTTTGCGTGTAGCTGCTGCACTGATTTACCACTGAGCGCCGCTTCTCAGCCCCACAGGCTGAGTTCAGGAACGCAGATGACTCCTGACTGCCTGACTCGGATGATAATATGGACGAAAATTTGGAATGCTTATATTCATTTATTCCCCTGCATGATTCACGCGGCTGTTTTAAGGCCTCTCGAGTGCCTGCTTCACCCGTGTGAGGGTGTGGATTTGGAATTCTGACAGTACGTAAGGCTCTCGTGTGAAACGTACCGCAACACAAATTCCACATTGTCTCCTAAAGAGCTTCCAAGAGGGACCGGCCTCGCCTCGCGCGTGTTCATGCAGGAGACAGAGAGAGGCTGAGGGAAAAAAGGAGGTGTGTTCCTGTGTCACCCCTGTTCCTCCCTTCGCACAGAATTGGCAATTTAACACCACCGGAGACTCTGCATGGCTGCTCATGCATTTGTTTAGATTCAGATCATTTATGGAGGCAGTTGCTTGTTTCGATTGTCAAAGGCGGCGGAGAGGAAACGTGCTACTTGTTATGCAGCTGATGTCAAGTCGAACCCTCCCGTCTGCAGTACGCACCTGAAACATGGATGTTTCTGGCTAATTGCTAAGTGTTCCCCCACTGAGCTCAATCACAGTCCTGCCCCACTGGGTTGTTGTGGACCTGCCTCTGCTATTTGTTACTATAATGGAACAGAAAAATGGATTTCGGTGAAACTATTTGTTTGCCGTCATGCATTATTTGTACCTTTTATGATGTTTTATTCATCTCTCTAATGTGAATATTTCATTTAGTGGGAATCGTGTGGATCTACATGAAAACGGAGTGTGTGCGTGTGTGTGTGTGTGTGTGTGTGTGTGCAGACCTGTTCGTGGCTCTGAAATAGCTGGAGATTCAAAGTCAATTCTAAACCGTTCCTGACACAGATGAAGCCTGTGTGTCTTTGCAGCGAGCAAAGCCTGTATTTCACATATATTCATGCAGAAATATGTTGCCAAGGTAACTGAGTCACGAAGGGCTGTGTGCAGATACCCTTGAATTCCATGGAGGTGTGTTAGTTAGAGAGTGTGATGGAGATGGAGGTGTGTTAGTTAGAGAGTGTGTTGAAGATGGAGGTGTGATAGTTAGAGAGTGTGTTGGAGATGGAGGTGTGTTGGTTAGAGAGTGTGATGGAGATGGAGGTGTGTTAGTTAGAGAGTGTGATGGAGATGGAGGTGTGTTAGTTAGAGAGTG
>JBBKCR010000148.1:5134117-5145861 GCA_037577295.1 Ladigesia roloffi | reverse complement strand
TGTGTGTGTGTGTGTGTGTGTTTGTGTGTGTGTGTGTGTGTGTGTGTGTGTGTGTGTGTGTGTGTGTGTGTGTGTGTCAATTAAGACAAAAAAAATGTTGTAGTGTATTTTTATCCAACACATTTTATCAACCTACTCTTGTTGCCTTTCAGAACACCATGGACCATGTCCCTGCTGATTATAAAGCAAGATTTACCATGCTGAAGAAAACTTATGAGCTGTATACTCACAGGTATTTTTAAACACATGTTTTTGCATGTAGAATATATGAGCAAGATAAGCTTCTTGAGGCATGAAGACGATTTGATTTTTATTTCCAGTTACCCGAAGAGCGGAATCAAAGAAGCCCGAATTGCTGCTATTAGTGCATCTGGCCCAGAAGGTACAGCAGTGAGATTACACTTCTGTGCAGCTGACTGTTGTTAATGGAGGGTGTTTGCTTGCACATCAGTAGAGCAAAAAGTGTGATGCATCCAGCCTTGATCATGTGGTGAAACAATACGGTGTTTTGATCTTGTTTAAGGTCTGGATTTGAAAGTTTATAAAACCGCCTGCCTACCCCGGAACTACAAAGGAGAATTTAGCTTTGGAGGGGTCACATACAAAGTCATCGGAAACCCAGAGGGTACATTCTCAAAACATTTCATTTTTAACTGACTTCACCAAAATGTACAAACATGCCCTGCTGGTGTCTGGCATTGTTTTGATTGTAATGTTTTTTTTAGGTTACACTGGATACAAAGCATGTAACCAGGAGCTGCTGAAGGTTGTGAAAGGGGTCATACAGCAGCCCCCTGAGCTGAAAGAAAAATCAGTCGTCTATGCCTTCTCTTATTACTTTGACCATGCTGTTGAAGCAGGCCTCGTTGGTGAGTCACATTTTACTTTAAAAAAGCCATTTTGACATCCTAACAAGATTTCACAAGAATAACAGCCTACACTGATCAGCTGTAAAACCACTCATTGATGACTAGCTGGTGCTAAAAAGCCATAGACCAGGCAGAGTGCCCATGCTGATCCTGTCCACCAGCAAAAGTGCCGACAGTAGGCAGTACAGTTTTCCAAGTGGAAACGTAGGATTTTGACCATGAAACAATAAATAAGATGGGCTGGTCTCATGAATCACGTTTTCTTTTACATCATGTGTACTGCGTGCACGTGCGTCTGTGTGCCTATCTGTGTTGTTTACCTTGAGAATAGGTGGCCCTGTGTATAAAGTGGTAAGAAGTGAAGTTGATTGAGGCAAAGTTTAATGTGATCGTTTGGGCAAAGATTCTAAGGTCTGGGAAATCCTGGTTCCTGTCATTCATTTGGGTGTTACTTTGACACATACCATCTACATAAACACAGTTGCAGACCAAGGACACCCCTTTTGATTATTCCCTAATAACAGTGGGGGTTTTTATGGAGGATGATATGTCTCCCACAGACAGAAAACTGGAATGGTGTGTGGAACATGATGAAAGTTCAAGGTGTTGACCAGGACTCCAAACTCAATCTGATTAAGCATCACAATTCTTCGATTTATGGAGGGCCCACCTTGCACCTTACAGGACCTAAAGGATCTGCTGCAAATATCTTGGTTTCCAATACCTGAGCAGTCTTGTGGAATAATTGCCTTGATTCTTCAGGCACTGAGGGAAACTACTCTGTATTAGGCAAATGGTTTTAATGTTATGGCTGATCAGTGAATACGTGTATTTGTGCTGGAACTGGTAGAACTGTTGTTAAAATGCATTCTCCTATTACAGATGAAGAACAAGGGGGAGAGGTCCTGGCTCGGGATTTCAAGAAAAGAGCTAAAGAAGGTGCTCATTTTTATGCAATTTGTGATGGGAAATCATGGCGAAACACCCATACGAAATTCAGTGGCTGTAAGAGTTTAACTGAAGAGATGGGGCAATGATCTAAATGCCAGTGCTGGTGTTGCTTGCAGTTTCCTAATGATAGGGCGAGGTTTTTTAAAAACGGTCAGTTACAATAAAGGCTGAACGTATTGACCTGTGCAACTAAAAACGACTGTAATAATTTTTTTGTTTCACAGTGTGCAACAAAATAACCATGTTTAATCAAGCCCACCCCTTCCTATGTATGGATCTTACTTACATAACCTGCCTTCTCAAGGATGGCTATGGCTTCAAGGAAAACACCGTTCTGAAGGTACTCTCTAAGGATTTAGATAGAGATGAAGAATGACCAGTTGTAAATCTCAAACTAACACAGATGTTGTTTTCTCCTTGTCTGTTCTTTCTTGTAGTTGACCAAGAAAGTGAACAATGCAGAAGCCAGCTGGGCCTTGGGGGCTGTTATGAATTATTTTCATTATTTCGAAATTCTGTGAGAAAAGGGTTATTATATTCAGCTGTTTACATTTACAGCATGTTGACCCCTCCTGCATTTAATTGAATTGTAATTTTCAGTTTGTTATATTTTAAGAAACATGTTTTATTTTACTTTTGCATAAAACTCATTCAGGTTTACGTTTGTGCCTTAATCAGGACATCAAAATGTGAAGTACTGTACAACACACACAGACAGATGGCTAACTGTATGTGCACCAGCATGATTGTTGTTTATGTAGTAGCTGGGGAGTGAAGTTAGAAGGTAATACCAATCAAATCTCTAGTCTGCTCCTGTGCTGGGGGGCACACAGATGGTCGCAGTCTACCAGCGCAGCATAGACCAGTGATGCTGTCCTTTCACTGACCCTTGTTGGAGAGGGTCTATTGCAAAATATTGTTTTCTTTCATTTCTACAAGGCTGCCATCTGACACTTTGTTCACCAATATTCCCTCCGCTCAGAGAAATACTGCTTCTTTTATAGTCATTCTATTTTTCTAGGAAATTGAAATCTATTTGAAGTAAAACCTGGACAATTCCAAATAATCCTTCTAGAATACTATTGTGTGTAGCAGAAGAGTTGTTCATCACATCTCATGTCTTACATCTTGGGTGCCATATATGGACTTTACAGAGTGCTGGGTGAATGGTATATTTTGAAACATTAACATTTGTTTACATACTACAGCAGGTTCATACAGGACACTAGGCTCAAACATTCAAAGTGTTGTTTTACGTTTACTTATATATTTCCCGTAATTTAGACATATCTTGTTTTAGTACAGCCCTCTGTGTCCCATGGCAGGTCATGTTTTTGGTCCTGTCATCTGGAGGGAACATCTTGAAAGCATGAAAGCGTTTAAAGTATGAATGTATTTTGTGACTTCCACCTTTATCACTCAGATCTGTTTGCCATACATCTTGGGTTCCATGTATGGACAGACTGGTGGGTGAATGGTGTCTTTTGAAACATTATTTGTTTACATCAGGTTCAGTTTAAGATCTTAATGCATGAAAATATGAAACAACTAAAATGCAGTTGCCTTGAATTAGAAAAATATTTCTTGGGTTTGGACATTAACTGTCCAGTGTTTCTGATGAATTATTTAGTTAATGTAGAACATTAATGACTATACACAGGAAATCAAAACAATTATGCACAAACTAATGGTCTGTGGTCACAGATAGTTTGTATGTAAAAACACTGGCTGCCTTCGTCGATCAAGGCTACTAAATTGTATATACAGATTGGATTGCTTGCTTTTAATTTTATTTCATCCATATATATTGTGAAGTTAATGAAATTGTTTTACTTAGGAACAAACAAACGAAGGCTAGTTCTGTTCTAAATGGGACAATTTGATCCTGATTTTGAATACAATTCTCATTAGGCTCATGGTTGACAAGACAGTGACAAACCATGTTGCATTATTTAGTTGCACAACACTTTCTGTTGTTGCTTCTAATAAAAACGTTAATCAGTCATGACACACGCTCGTCATGTTCAACTGAACTGAAATGATAGTTGTACTTATTTGTGCCTTCTGAAGATTAAAAGAATTTTGATGGTGTTTTGGCTTTTTCTTTGAGCATGCAAACACTGACATCAGGATTATTCAAACAAATCCAATTCTAAATAATTACTTTATTTACAAATACTACTATAGCAAAGCCACCACATCCTCCCCATAACCATGACTGCCAGCCGTCATGGTGACCAGGTCATGAGGTGGAGAGAGCACCACAACTGGGTCTGCAGGACCTGGAACACAGCAATGGAATAAAAAATAAGATGGGTAATGAGAATATTAACATTATATTATTAGGTTATTGGAAGACAGGCTGTTGAGGAGGACATTGTGCACCTTGTGCCCTGAGCATTGCATGGTGAAGATTAACAGGCTCCACAACTGTTGTCATAGTAACCATAGAGTCACCAGCAGCACCATCAGCCTCAAGCAAACTGCTGTGAGTCAGTGCCTCTCCTGCCAATAAAAAAAATCAAATCCAGCGAAGTTACGAAGCATTTTTCCCCTCTGCACAGAGTCTTTCACTCCATTTATCAACATGTATAGTTTCACACTATCTCGTAACGGTCGGCTGTAACTGCTGAGAATAATGTTACACTCAGTCATATTACTCGGCACAAAGTGGTGACCTGTTTCTCTGCTTTCAGAACTTAAAGCTTCCTCTCCGTGCCGCTTCCTCATGTGGACGTTTCTGCTGCCACTTTGAGAAAAAGTCTTTCCACATATGGAGCACAGATGGGGCTTCTCCCCTGACAATACAAAACAAGGGAATTAATCAAACCGGTGCGCAAACTAGTCAAGCTAACGACAAGACCTGACTATTCTAGAATTCTTAAAACTGCACAATGCTGCTCAGTGGCAGGTGGTTCTAAACATAATGCACACAAAAACATGTAGGGCACAGTTTAAAATTTGTAATTTAGAAAACCGTAAAGTTTCTTTATATTACTGCTAATATGAGGCCTTACATTTAAATAAACCTTTTTTTACTCACCAGAGTGCACTAGCATGTGTTTGCGGAGGCTAGAATACTCTGCAAAGGAACGTCCACAGTTGTCTACTTCACAAAGGAAGGGCTTCTCACCTAGGACACACACACTTCATAAATATATTAAACATATAGGCATAGACATTGATCAGTCATGACATTAAAAACTACTGACAGGTATAGTTAATAACATTCATCTCTGTGCACCTGTTAAATTGTTTTCTACATGAACAAGCAGGAGTATTCAGTTCTTGAAACTGATGTGTTCAAAAAAGGAATAATTAGGCAAGCATAAGGATCTGAGTGACTTTGACAAGACCCCACTTGTGATAAAAGAAGCAACGCGCCTCCAAAAGGGCAGATGTTTTGGGATGAAATGGATAGTTCCCAATGGCTCTAAAGAAAGAACCAGTGAACCGGTGACCGCACTAGGGTCACCTAAGGCTCTCATGCACCTGGGGAGTGAATTCTAGTCCACAGAAATTGCTCATTAAATTACATGCTCCCTTTGACTGAAAGGTGTCGGAACTTTCCCTGCATCACTGTTTGCTGGGCATGGGTCCTCGCACTGGCTTCCAATTAGATACAAAAAAAAAGTTAAAAGTATTACTCACTGTTTTTAGGTCACTCAATGGTTTGGATCCTAAACAGAACTCTGAACTGTATGATGAATATACACCTAGTGAGTCTCTTAGATTGACAGGAGTTGGTCTGCCAGTGGTGGCCAGATCAAAAATGAAACAGGATGAAATGATGTTTAGTCATTATGTTGCCCACTGCTGGCACCAACCCGCCATGGAGATCTGCCCTAACGGCTGCCAGTTTTACAAAGATTTGTTTTCTGTTGCCTTCAGTTAAGCAGGGAGACTTGCACAAAAATATGTACTTTTTTCTTTTATTTTGCTTTTATTGTAAATTATTTACAATTATCTGAACCTAACCTTACCATTCTATATTCTTTTTATTGGTTTTCTTTCTAAGCTATTCTATTTCTGCAAAGCTCACTGAATTGTATGCATCCAGGAGTAACTTAGAATGGCCAAAAAATATGAATACACAATTACATTAGCTTAGCACTTACCACTAGAATCCTAATTAAGCCATTCATGATATGAACTGGAGGCGTAGCTAAAGGGTATATACTAGTTTTGAATATGTGTCATTCCTCACGGTGTGCATCGTGTTAGTTTATTGTGCTTAAGATTGTTGTGCCTCATTTTACCACAAGTTATTTTATACATACCATATTTAAATACATAGATACCATATTGGAAATAATAATATTCTATGAATCTTCTATATTTAATCCATTCACCCAAGTGAAGCAGCAGGCTACCAAGAATTCAAACTCACATTCCACTTGCAGTGTTAACTGCCTAACTATCAGGATATCAGCTGCCCCAAGACAGAGACCAATGAAAGTGATAAATGAAAGTGATTAGAGAATGTGATTTTATTATTGTTAAGACTTTGTACATAACGCTCACAGGGGACAGAGAAACCTGAGCTGTCGGTATTTGACTTCTGTAATGAAAATGCCTACCAGTATGTGTGCGTTTGTGGTTCTTCAGATTACCAGCAGTGGTAAATTTCTTGCCACAATTCTTCTCGTTACAGATGAAGGGTTTGTCACCATTGTGTGTCCTCATGTGCACCTGCAGCCTCTGCAGCACATAAAAGCTCTTTCCACAGCCCTCAGCACCACAGCGAAATGTGCGGTCATTCCTGGAACAGACCCACAAACAACAGTTTGCCTTTCTTTTTTTTCTTTCTTTTTTCAAAAGCAAATGTCATTTTTGCAACAGATGTACCCCTTATGTTACACTCTATAAATACACTGATTGTGCATGAAAGTACTTTTAATTTATTGCTTAACCTAGGGTTTAAATTTGCTGCATGAAACAGAGTAGTATCAAAGGCTTATCATCATCATCATACAGTGTGTACATGCTCTTCATTTTATATGCACTGATTTAATATGTAAAAGTACATAATATAGTTAGGTATATACTGATTATTAATTATATATTAATTAAGTATTAATTTGTAAAGGCTTACTAAAGCTCCCCTACCATACAAAGTGATCACCAAAAGCTTAACCTGGAAAAATGAATCATTTCTCATATCTACCTGTGAGTTTTTAGGTGATATTTTAGATGGGCAGGCCAGGTAAATGTTCTATGGCAGTTCTCATAAGGACACCGGAGAATCTTCTCTGCAGAAGTACGGCTGTTTCGTGGTGGTGCCTCCTTTTTTGGCCCCTCTGGCTGGTAGCTATGTATATGGTCACCTGGGATATGACAGTGGAGGTGTTTAAGATGAATTTCTTTGAAAAATCCTTCAAATATCATGTGCTGTAATTAATAGCTCTGAAATGTATTATATGCAGGGTCATTTTCATAGCAGACTGGCTATTAAATGACTACAAGTCAATTGATTACAATCAAACACATTTCTTAAACAATTCAAAAGGATAAAACAGGGTTTGTTTTTAATGAGGGTTGCCATGTAATTTCACCACTCCAATATTGGCAGTGATTATAGAAATGTTATGTAAGGGTTAAAATGCAAGACTATAAAAGTTAATCACATTATTCTTAAAATCCATTGTTCTCATTAAATTTAATGTAATGAAGTGTGCACTGGGTGTGTTAAACAACTCAGAATGGAACTGAGGACAAATACTTTGGTAAATCCCTTATATTCTGGTAAATATTCTGATTTGTTAACTAATATGGCAGTACTCTATGCCTCCCCCCTACTGTGCAGTTTCCCTATAATTAGATTTATACATATCATTGTAAAACACAGTGGGTTGAATGAAAGTGATAAGTAAATGGACATTACTGTTGCTACTAGCCCTGGCTTCCTTTGCTAGCTGGGCTCGAGTTGCAGCTATCAGGCTGTCGTGGGCCAACTCCTGTACCCGCAGGTACCACGGTGTACTTCCATCCCCACACTCCCCTGCTGATATTTCCTCCTCTGCCTCATCCACATCATCCTGCACAAACACCAGTGGCTCTGTTGATGCTGCAAGCCCTTCGAAAAAGAAAACAGAACACTGAAGGATGCCCTTAAATACCTGAAAGACCTGACAAACTTAGAACAAATAAAATAAACCATTAAACCAGACAGCCAGTATGGCACATCTAAAAAAAATTAAAAATACTGTACAGGTCTTGGACCCCTCATCACAATTGATGACAAACTTAATGCACTCAGGAAACATAGTATTTTTATAATAATGTGTTTTTATATACAACAGCACATCTCAGATTTCTAAAGTTTGAAATCTAATCACGCACCAAGACTAGACTGGGCTGGTAGATTTTATCATACCTTTAGCAAGGTTGAGCAAGACATAAGAGGTGCTGTCAGGTTGCTGGAGGTCCTGAAGTATCGCCTGTGGGGTTGGTGTTGGGGAGTGTGACTGAAGCTGCACTACAAGGGGGCTTCGTTCCGGACCAAATTCTGACAGCGATGGTGAAGCTGCATGGCTAAGGGTACTCTCTTAAGATGGAGAGAAAAAAAAACAAACAAAATATGGTTGTACAAGTATGTGCCCGAGAGCATTTGAGTACAAATCCAAAAGGCCAAGACTAGACAAAAATACTGCATAAACAAAAAACTTGCAAATTACTTCACATGAAGACCACTATCATGCTTGTTGATTATGACAAACACTTCCAACAATTTCATACCTGGAAGGTCAAGCTGGCTGCATATGGCGTTTTCAGAGGAGGCAAGGAGAGGTAGACACGGTGATTTGGAGTCTGATTCCTCCAGGCCCTGGCCCAAGGGTATGGAGGCGTTCTGCACAAACTCAACCAGCAGCTTTCCAAAGACATAACACACATACACTGTCAGCACAAAAAAGGCAAATATAGTCCTAGTTAATACACTTTACCTTGTTTCAGAACTGAAATGGGTGTAATGGAGTGGAAGTATTACCTCAGGTTTGGAGTCAAGCTCATCAGAAAGCATGGATTCAGTCTTATATGACCTATGGTAAAGAACAGAGCCAATAAAAATGCATTAAGCTGGCCAAAAAAACGAATGGCAAATTGCAAAGCCACTTCTGAATTGAGGGGCATTTAAAGCAAGCTGACCTCGCTGACCTGGATGCATGGGAAGACTTGGTCAGAAATAGCAGATTTTGGCCATCACATTACTGCTCGTCGCAAAATCTAAAGAAAACAGAAGGAATACATCATGGTGAAGACTATTGTTGCACAATTAACGCATAGGTACACTGTATGGACAAATGTATTGAGACGCTTGACCGTTACATTAACGGGGACTTTAACGGCATTGCGTTCAATTATATAGACTTTTACATTTCATTTCATCCCAAAAGTCATGAATTGGGCTGAGGTGCAGGATAGTCAAATACTTTCACACCAAAACTAATCCAACATTGTCTATATGGGCCTTGCTTTGTGCACTGGAAAAGAAAAAGTTCTTCTCCAAACTGTGTCTACTAATTTGGAAGCATGGCGTTTTCCAAAATGTCTTGGTATGTTGACGCATTAAGATTCCCTATCACTAGACGAAAGTGGCCACCTGAATTCCATAGTTAAGAGGCGTCCCAATATTATTGTCCAAATAGTGTAACTTAACTCCTATTAGCACACGAGTTACAGGGCTAGGATAAAAACAAATGCATGCATGCATGTTTGGGAGAAGTCAAAATGTGAAGCTGTATTTGCTTTTATGTTCAGTTGGCAGCATCCAACATATCATGGTTAAATGTGCCAGAATCTCGGATATAAGAGACAGTTACTGTCTTTTTTGCTGAAATGTGTAATGTTCCTCCTCCGGCCTCAGATGTTTTCATGCAGCTAAAGGGGCTTCCAGGTTTATTAAGCAACTTAACAAAAAGCACACAGATTAGACCTTACGGAACATTACCAGAAGTTAAGAAGATGTTTTATGGCCATCAAATACAAGAACAACTCCAAATAAACTTCAATCAAGGGTTTCTGCTCTGCATCGAGCTCGTTAGCTACCTAGCCGCTAGCAGTCCTGTCGCGTCTCTGCATCCACTCAGACACAGCTATTAAATACCTCAACAGACAAAAACTATACAATTACTCGATTATAAATTATATTTAGCTTTAAGTTAAAAAAAACATTATGAAACCCATACCTCCATCTTTCAGAGGGGAGACCAAAAACACATCCTCACGCACAAAAACCTCACAAGTCTGCTTCCGGGTGGTACTGCCCCACACACACACACACTAGAGTATATATATTAGAACACACACATACACACACACACACACACACTAGAATACATGCTCCTAGAATACACCCAGAAGTAGGTATACTAGAAAATATATACTCGCACTAGAGTGCATATACTAGAACATACGCACGGGAGTACACGTACTAGAACACACTCTGGAGTAGATATAGTAGAATTCTCACACTGGAGTACATACACTAGAACACACAGTGTATGTAGACTAGAATATAATATACTATAACAAACATGGCTTATTGACTATATTTCAATATCTCGGATATATATGCTATACAATATAGGTATACAATATACACACCCATACTTTATATGCGGGACACGTTAACTCGTTATAATCACGTTGTATATATATTATTTTCAAAGTTCGTTTTTCTGTGCTGACGCTTCACCTCATTTTAGAAGGGACATTTGCCGCTGAACATACTGAGTGCTGCTCCCTGACAAAAGAAAATATTTCTGATGCTACGTGTTAAAAAAAAAAGGAAAACAGATGTATAAATGTTAAAATCTGCAGAGACAAATCGCGTTGGTTTTATATTTGATTTGATTACGGTAATGTTTAAGTTGAGATTTACAGAAATATTTGAACTGCAGCTGTGTAACTGTTAAAGGGAACTCTGCTGTTAAAAAGCACCTTATGCAAGTGTTTGCAAACCAAATATTACTGCACTTTTGTTATATAGCAATACTTAAAAAACCCTGCTTTTTAATTCATTTAGGAATTTTGCGTTAAACACACACACACACACATATACATATGCCCTCATCGAATTTGCTCCATTCTTCCTTGTTGCAGGCCTTGGGCCACTTAACTTTGGGTTTCTGGCTGTATTTCTCCTGGAACCCTTTTGCAGGTTCTACGCTTGAGGTGTGGGTCTGCTGTGGGGTGTCCTGTTGTTGTGGGGTCTGCTGGGAGGGCTGATGGTGCTCTCCTAATCCAACCTCAAATTTGGGATCACCTGCACTGTAGTGCTGCACTGTGGTGGAAATAAGTGTTATGGTTAGATGAGTCATCCTTCAACATTTTCACCATAAATGTGCAGTGTTCACAAAGTTCAATGATTTACCCTGTGTTGTTGGGGAGTTTGGTTGCTCTGTATTTTGGGGGCATTTTCTTGCGTGGTTAGGGTCCGTGTTTCTCCTTAGAGGACATGGTAATTTCAAATCAGTACAAAGTTACTCTGGCTAATCGCATTTATCCTACTATGAAATAATTATTTCCTGATGTGCAAGGAATACAGGCCTGGATGTTAGTATGGTGTGCTCACATTCTGCAGTGTTGCTGTGCAGCCTCATATTAACAATCAATCCATAAACTGAACCAACTGGTAAGATAATTCCAAAGGTGAGGAATACTTGTAAAAAATGAAACTGAATTTTCACTGCTAAAGAAAAAACTCTCATCCTGTCAGGGTTCTATACTTGAAAAAAAAGAAGAAGAAATTGATGGACTACAATCTGTAAAACACAACTAAGTGCATGTACGCCATCAGTCAATAGTTTTGATATTTAATCACATACACTCAGAATTCCTGCTAACAAACTAAATGTATTTTATTACATTTAATTTTTATGAATCACTACTGACCTACAAACAGCCACCTGAAGTAATTATATG
>JBBKCR010000148.1:5116430-5132340 GCA_037577295.1 Ladigesia roloffi | reverse complement strand
CTCATACATATACACACATTCATATATACATATAAATAAAAGTGAGAGACAGCTCGACAACTTTAACAGCAAACATGTTTATTTATTTTCCTTCAGTTATTTACAGAAAGGGATTTTGCCACATATTAGCTCACTGAATTATGCCTTTAATTTATTTAAAAATAGATGAAAAAGCAGAAATGTAAGATTTATGCATTTCCATTTTCAGTAAGGTCCCCATCTCACAAACTGAAAAAACATGTTATCTGTTAAATAAAAAATAAAAAAAGGGGGGTGGAGAGAGAAAGATCAGGAAAGACAGTTTGTACTTTGGACTACTTGAGGGTACTATGAAGTCCTGAAAATAATTTGGATTGTATTTTTGTAGATTCTATGGTGGAAGACTAACTATTCTACATATAAAATGGAAAGATGAAATTTGTTAAAAAAGAGAGACAAACAGCTTCCCCCTTACATTACACAAAAGTAATAAACTGGATCTTCATTTGCACACAAAAACTATAAAAATTACAGCAATGGCAACAATAAAAAAATTGCATATTTGCAAAGTTACAAGCTAGTACATTTGTACAGATTTCTGAAAGGAAGAGGCTTTATGGCTGTAAGAAGGAGCCACTTGTGTTCTATTTGCTTAAAAATACAGCTTAAATAAGCATTGACCCCAATGTGGCACTAACTGCTTCAGTAAATGGTGATCAGCTTTCAACTGCCCTGTCTGTCTTAACTGATCAAGCCATACTGTGCTGATACTTAGGTAAGTTTATGATGTCTCCTAAGCACATAGTAACAAAGGTGGGAGCAGAAACCATACATTCACAAAGAAACATAGCATTATTTGTCCGTAAGAGAGACTTTTGGATCATTAGAATGCATTCACCATTTCTTAGCCATACATTACAAAGACAATAAGACGTTTAGCTACATATACACTGAAAGCAATGTAAAATACCATTCTGAAGACAGAAGAACATGGTTTCATTCGATGCAGAAGGGTTTACAGTTAAAAAAATAAAAACCACTCAGTCACAAGCTAGTGGTTAACATGTAGCTGCCACGAAAAAGCCTGATTACACCTTCTCACTATTATTTTTGCTCAACAAAAAAAAGCCCAAAAATGTCGACATTTACAAAATCATATCAGGAATGCCAGAGCAAAATCTTGTATCTCCATTTGTCATTTTAGGTTACAGCATATATAAATGTGACAGCATATATAAATGTGAACAGCACTGTCAAGTATTCATGATGAGCTGACCAAAAGAAATGGTCCAAAATTAATCGAGTGGCATCACATTTTCAATCCGTCAGTTAAAAAAAATACTGATAAGGGTTTTCGTTCACTTGTAAAGTTACTTTTTGGAGATACAAGAGGTTAATCCAACAGTGATGATATGGAACATTAATAAGGCCAAGGTGACCAGAGTTAGGCCTCAGTAGTCCTCGAATGATCCCTTCCACATCGTTGGATATGGTGTAAAAACAAACCACAAAACAAAAACTTACAAATTATTACATTTGCCATCTTTTCCCATTTTTTGCATTCCAATGTCCATGAGTCAGGTCTGATTAATGTGTTTCTAAGAGTATGCCCTAATCTCACATCTAACAAGATAAACACATGTATACTGAAATTCAGCAAATTTTACAGTGAGCCACTTAAAGAAAATGGTATAAAAAATTTCTCCACTCTCCAAAACCTTCCTTCCTAGTCCCTATGAAAGTAAAGGTGAAAAACGCAAACCTACAGGACATAAATATATGCCAACATCTGCTCCCTGCAGTATGATAACACACGTTCAGCCTTCAAATGCCTAAACTTTCGCTCAGGACAACTCTGGACCACCAAATAAAGAGATCAATTCTATATATAAAAAAGGAGGTGGTGTATCCAAACTGTTTATTCTGTTTCTAAGACCATTATGGGTATTAAAAAGACACATGCAGCTCTTTAGCCTTGGGTGGTGGCTAGAGACAAGAAAGCTACATAAAACTGGTTTCCAATTTTTCAGGTTTGTGAAAAACCTTAGTTGCTCTATAACTGAGAAGTTCTGCTACAACCTTTCATTCTTTAAACTTTCAGTAACAGTAAAAAGCATTTGTAATAAAACACCAAAATGAAATGTTGAGCAATTTTGTTTGCTTAAAATCAAGACAATAGTAAATCTCACAATATGTGAACATGAATAATAACAAATGCCTCCAAATCAAATGTGTTTACTTATTCACTTCAAATGGTGTTTTAATGATGATTAAAAAAAAAACAATTTAAACAACAGAATGAAAAGCTGTGGCAGACGTTTTAAATGGTTTATGAGTTGCCACCAAATGTCTCCTAAGATGACCAAACATCCGGGGGTTTCCACTGGTTTCATTTTCAGCAGTGCGCATGTCATAAAAATTTTTCCAACCCTTATATAGGCACAGCATGAGACAGAAGACACCTAATGCTAATGTGAGATGTTCACTTTAAAAGATGAAAAAATGTTCCACATAAACCTTTCCATTAGAGCCTGCTTTGCCTCCTGCTGTATGAATGATAATTATTATGAATATTAGATGTTTTAATATTGCCATCCAACAGTCTGCTACTATTGTGTGCTAATATTATGTTGTCTGGGAGAACATACTATTATGCTAGCTATGTTACTCAAAGCAGTTAAGATTAGAAGTTCCTTGCAGATACCTTTTCATACATACCCAACAGCGTTATAGTTGCTGTTGTTCTATAAGACTGTATTTGATTGACTCTTCCTCACCTGTTCTCTCATTCTTACCAACAGTAATCCAATAAATTATTAAACACTCCTTGGATTAGGCAGGTCTCAAACAAAGGAAAATATGAATTCATGTGCTCCAATTTAGTGAATATATATTCACTTAAATGGAGAACAGTTTAAAAGCTGGTAAGAAAGGCAATCTGAATATATTGTTTCGGATTCAAGTGTCATAATTTTGGTCTGTGTCCTGATCAATTTGTGTTTCTGATTCAGTTTTTACAGTCTTCTCTTTCTCGGTCACCTCCCACATGCTAAGCTGCAGTTTGCTCCAGAGTCTCCTGTCTGTAGGGCTTCCATGAAGAGGTTTGTGTGTTCTCGAAGCTGATCCACCTCAGCCTGGGTCTTGCGATTCTGTCGAATCAACTCTTTAGTGCGCAGCGTAATGTCCAGCAAGCCTGATTTACTGAGAATGTTGTAGGTGTTGCAGAAACGCTTCCTCTTGTTGCTACTGTCAGCATTACCACTTTGGCAGACACTGTCCTGGGAGACTTCCTGGTGGGTCTGTAATGCATTGGTATGTGTGTCTGTGGATGCTGCAGGGAGCTCCAGCATTCCAGTAGACGACCTTTCATCACCAGAGCAACTGCCAGTGTTCAAGTCACTGAGAGTCGCATGGGGCTGAGGAGATGCTGTGAAATGAGTGGCTGGTGGAAGGTGGCTTGGTCCTGATGAACCAAAAGAGGCACTACTTTGTGAACTTTGTTGCTTGTCTCCATTAGGCTGGTCTCGGCAGCTGGAAGATGAGCTCTTCACTGAAGCAGTAGTGCTGCAGCTGCTGCTGCTACTACTACTACTACTCCTGCTGCTGCTGCTTGTGTAGCTACTACGTGGACTGTCTCCTGGGTGAGGAGCAATTTTGGGATAGGAATTCAGAATGGGGAAGTACTTCTTGTGTCTACGGCGCTTACTCTGGTGTCCTTTTGGCACTGTTGAACCTCTCTGGGAGACCACTGGTTGTAGGAAGACTACTTGGGGTTGCTGTACAACCTCAACAGATGGACTGAACCCCCAAGGCTTTAAGGAGGATGGGTTATTGCCAGGCTGCCAAAAAAAACAAAAAGATCAAACATTAATTTGAAAAAAAAAATAATAATAATACAATGCAGGGCTGTTGGACAATCAGAAGTTGGGTAGCAGTGAACAAGATAAGTGTAAAAATGTACAGAATGGTACTAAAGGTAGAGCGTCTCCTGCTATACATTAAATCTCAGGAGAAACCATCTTAGAGTTTTAGCTGGCCTGCACCTTGCCTCTTTATATCAGTAACACAAGACAATATTACAAAATTGTGTGGGCATAAAATAATTTCAGGTTAATCAGCAACTTGTGCTTAAACACAAACTGCTATTGCAGGTTTTATAAACCTGTAATGATCTGCAAGACTTCTACAACATAAACATTATTATTATTATTATTATTATTATTAATAATAATAATAACTATAATCATCATCATCATTTTATTTGAAAAGTGCCTTTCAAAACACTCAAGGACACTGTACACAACAAAATAACAATAATAATAAATAATAATAATCACAAGATAACTTGGGGCTTATAAGTAAGAAACAAAAAAATGAGGCAGGTATTTAAAAAAAAACATTTGAAATATTATTTTTAAAAATATATAGAAAACATCTATATCTTTTCAACTGTTTTGTTGAAAAGAAAACTCAGGATAAAATCAGATTCAATTTAGACCATTTAGTTTTGGATGCTGTTGATTTGGTACCAATAAGTAGAATGTCGTTCTTATCACTATGTAATTTAAGATGTGTGGGAGATCGGAAGTGGGTTTACTGGTAAGTTAGAGCTGGGTGTCATCCACATAACAGTGGAAACTGATGTTGAATTTGAAGAAGTTGCAGAAGTGGAAAGAGATATAGTGAAGAGGAGGGCCCTAGGACAGATCGCTGGAGCACACCAGAAGTAACAGGAGAAGGCTGGGATGAGAATGATTTGGGCTTAATAAACTGAGTGCGACAGAAAAGATAAGATTTGACCAAGTCTAAGGGGGTGTGAGTGATACCAATGAAGGATAATCTATTGAGGAGAGTGATGGTGTCAAAGGCTGCACTGAGGAGGATGAGGACTGTGAGTAAAACAGAACCCATTGTCATGATCATTGGTAACTTTTGTGATGGCAGTTTCTTTGCTACGAAGGGGATGAAAACCAAACTGGAACTGTTCATACAGGTTATTATGAGACAAATGAGAGTAGAGTTGGATAGCTGCAGTTTTTTATCGAGAATTTTGAAAATGAAAGGTAGTTTAGAAATAGGACGCAGATTATTGACATTGGATTGATAAGCCCCAAGTTTTTTTCAATATTGGGGTTATTGCAGCAGTTTTGAAGGATATCGGAACAGTTCCAGTGGAGAGAGGGGAGTGGATGATGGCAGAGATAAGAGGGACCAGAGACAGGAGACGAGCTCTGACAAGATTTGTGGCCAGTGGATCTAGCTGACAAGTGGATAGTTTGGAGGTATGGATGATATCTAAAATTTGAGATGGTGGGGAGCTAGAAGGAAGAAAATAATTGAGTGGGTGGAGGAAGTTCAGGTGTGATACTGGGAATCGATTGTGGGCCAAGATATTTGTGGATCTTCTGGATTTTTTCAGCAAAGAAGGACATGAGGGAGTTAAAAGAAGCAGATGAGTACAGGTGAGGTGATAGGGAGTCTGGGAGTTGGATGATGTTTTTAAACAGTGAAAATAGTGAGTTGATTTAACCTACATTATTAGTAATTTAACATGGAAATTAATTGGATTTAGCTTCAGCTATAAAGTCTTTGTAATGTAATATGTGCTTTTTATGCATATCTTTTTGTACATGTAGTCCAGATTTTTTATGTAGTTTTTCAATTTGCTGGCCTTTGGCTATCACAAGCCAAAGGTTAGGTGAAAACCACAAGGTGCAGAACGGGAGAAGGATACAGGTTTTGTTTTTAATGGGACTTTCCCCTTTTAAAGCAAAACCAGCAAAAAAAAGCCTAATACAAGGAAAACACAAATGTGCTGGCAAGTAAACTACTGGGAACATGTATTTTGCGTTTTATCCCTTGATGCCATGTCAGTGAAATTCACAGAACAAGGAACACAAACACTGAATGCAGACTATGCACATTTTTTTACACTTCAGTGAATCAGAATGGTTTGGTTTTAAAACTGGAGATTTATTAAATGTACATGATCAAAATGATGGTTTCTTTATCTTTAGATAAATTACTTATGGATTGAGGCATAATATTCCTCACAAAAAAAAGTAAGAGAAATTTATTTTACCTGTTTAAGAAGAACATTGTTAATGAAAATCATTGGTGATAGATTCTGGTAAGATCCACCCACAACAGCCACCTGTGAAGGTTGGGACCTGGAACCTCCAACAGCTGGTCTCCCCGTTCGAGATGCATCTTCTCTGTCCGCCTGGTCAATTGTACTCAGATGCTCAGAACTCGCGTCTACAAAAAATAAAAAAATAAGGAAAAATACGGCTCAGATTTAAAGCCATTTTACAGCCAGTCACATCATATAACTAGTGTCCAGGTTGTATCCTGATAAGATTTTAATCACATGATTACAATCAGTATTTTAAGATGCCTCCAGTGAGTCAATCTGAATTCCAATTACTTTGTAGTGAATAATATGTAACTCAGCTCATATACAACAGCCAAACACCTCTCTCGTTTTTGTGTTGTATAAAAAAGAAATGCACAATTTTGAGATTTTATGATCCTCCCCTGTTATCTTAGTCATAAACCATGTGTTAAACACAGTGTGTTGTAAGGAGATTGTAAAAAAGATTGCCAAATGTGGAGAGATGAATGTGCTTGTGAATTTATGTGGCTTGAATGGGTCCAAGACCACCTCTGGAGAAGGCTTAAGCGATCAGATTTATATTTGTATGCTACCTATTGTGGATGCATTTGGCTTGAGGTGACTGGTTGTATTTGATACCAAACATTAAACTAAGAAACGGAAGATGCATTGCAAGCCTAATTTTCCAAAACATGGTTGCACCCCCTTGGCTTTAAAATGTCACCAATTCTGTCAAAAAAAATTACCGCAATGTTTCCTGTCCACTTTAGTCCACACTTCCACAAACATTACATTTTACAAAACACAACAGTGACACTCCCAAAGACCGGCATCACAACTGCAGGATGCAAAGGTTCAAAAAGACACAATGAAACATTTGGACACACTGACTGGCCAGTAAGATCACCAGACAATCCTAATTATCAATCAGTAACAACAAACCAAAAGGCTGAAATAGGCAAACACAAACTCTAGATAATAGGCAAATGTGAAGAATGATGAAAGGTCAATTAAAGTTAGCTTAAAAGAAAGATGTAATCCTTAATTTACATGATTTGTGCATATTTTGCAGTAAGGGAACATTAACTAGAAATTAGAAAAGAAATGATGGATGTGTGTAATTTGTTTCTGGTGAACTGATTTTTCAAAACAGACCTGAGAAACCAGAATCCCTTTCAGAGTCCGGTTTTGATTTCTCCAATCTCTTTGTTTTGCTCATTGTCCTCATGATCTCATCATCTTTCATCTTCATGCTCATCCTGGCTCCACCCTTTGGCCCCGACACACCACTCTCACCCTGCCACAACAAGGGGTGAAGAAACAGACACATCAGCTTTTAATAATCTAAGCTTTCTGGGAACAGGAAAACAATTCTTACTCACTTTTTAGAAGAGACACTAAAGATATTAACCCATCTTTTAACATGGCCACGCTTGAGCATAACCACTCTCTTTGACAATGATGAAGAGTTATTCGACTGATAGAAAAATAAACAATAATAAATATAGATTTTGCATGGAAATCAAGTGGTGTAATATGAAACCATGTGGAAAAAAGTATTGAGACACAAATTTTGGACCATGTCATGCTTCCAGATTTGTGGAAGGGCCCCTTTCTATTCCAGCCTGACTTTCCTCCAACATCAGTACGTGTCCCCATAAATGCTCTACTGAATGAATAGGCATGCGTCTTCTTTTGTGGAAAGCCTTACAAGAAAATTTGAAGCTGTTATAGCTGTGGAATCTTCATTTTAAAGTCTATATATTTGAATAAATGTCTTTAAAGTCCCTGTTGGTGTAATGGTTAATGGTCAGGCATCCCAATACATTTGTCCACATAGTGTACATCTCTATAATAGATTAGGACAGTGAAAAACTAGAAAAAAGCTCTACTAAATGAATGTAAACGGTATTGTACAAAGTTCTTGTGCTCTCCTTCGTTAAATGCTCGATATGGCACCAAGGTAACAGAAATAACTGTGTTCTAAAGGCAAACTGTTTAAAGATCATCTTAAAATGCATTAGCTATAAATCTTAGTTTACTTAGATCAGTAGGATGAAACACCTGACAGGGTTGTTTTAGTTGGATGAATTGCAGCACCATTTATGAACTTAACGCTGAAATGTGCAGACATGCAATGAGCAGAGAAGTATTATTATGCACATGTCTGTCATTTACTCCTGTGTAGCCTTTGGGGGATTAACGTTGCTAACGTTTGCAGCTCGCTGGCTCTGGCTAGTTTCGCAACTAAGTACGATGTCTAGGATCACACAATTGTCAGGATCTTAAATATACACTTTAGATTACTTTATTTATGTCAATAGACGTGCTCCCCAACTCGCTCACTTATTCGTTTTGCGGTAAAGAGCTGGGTACAGCGTTAGCTGCTACTTTTTTAACGAAGGCTAGCTAGCCACACAAGGTGGACAAAAGTTTTGGGACGCACATGTTTTTCTCCAGTGTTTGGGCTAGGCCCCTTACACCCAGTGGAGAATAATTTTAATTATTTAGCGTACTAAGGCAACCCAATGCTTGCAAGTTTGC
The DNA here is from genome assembly GCA_037577295.1 of Ladigesia roloffi. Taxonomy (NCBI): domain Eukaryota; kingdom Metazoa; phylum Chordata; class Actinopteri; order Characiformes; family Alestidae; genus Ladigesia; species Ladigesia roloffi. Next base: position 5,123,702 of record JBBKCR010000148.1, on the reverse strand, counting down.
GGACACAGTTTGGGCAAGATGTTTAAACCCAGCATTGCTGTTTCACACTGCACAAATAAAGGTCCACACAGAAACGGCTGGATGAATACAGTGTGGAGGAACTTGACTGGCCCGCACGGAGTCCTGACCTTAACCTCATCCACCCTCTTTAGACTGAACTGGAACGGCAGGCCTTTAAGCCAAACATCAGTGTATGACTTCACAAATACTCCACTACAGAATAAATGGGCACAAACTACACACAGAATCGCATTAATTTTGTGGAAAGGCATCTGTTAAAGCTACTTTGAGGTGGACATGCACTCCACATTAAAGTAATTGTATTGTATTATTTATTTTGCTGTAATGATCATCCGTCCCAATAATTTTGTCCATGTAGTGTAGCTAACTGGTTTTACACCGAACTGGCTAGCATTTGTTACTAATCGGTTGTCTATACTATTAAATAATTTGAGTACCTAACAAAATCGCATATTGCATGAAGATTTTGTGATGTTGGAGTGGAGAAATCGAGCCCTACCTTCTTTGTGTACGTCTCAGACAGAGGCAGCCGTCGGTTGGTCACGTAAACCACGGAGAGAAATACACGATACCGTACACGAGACCTGAGCGTAAGTAGTCTGGTTACACCCCTCATACGCAGACAGCTACGCACATGCCGATCATTCTGTCCAAATATACTCTTTTCATGCGTTCACAAGGACACTAAGGTTGCAGATGAATGGCAATACAGTTTTCAGGTCTTATTCAACCATAATAACGAACTCTAGTCAAAATATTCGACCGTTTTGTTTAAAAGATATCCTTTTTTGGGATAAATGGGCGGGACCAACCCCAGCACAGGGAATGTGATTGGCTGTCTGTGACCGGCTAGTCTCGCCCACCGAACGACAACCTCTTTCTCCCATTGGCCAGCTTCTCAAACATTAAGCTAAAAAACGTGACAGGAGCAGGAGTGTGTGACAATACGAGAACATTTAGTTAAACCGCAAAGGGGCGTCCTATAGTTACTCAGATGCGTCGGTCTGTATTACATAACAGTTCCGCGACATGGCCTTAATATAACCTCTAAATAAAGGCAGGGCCACTGTCTGGCCCAGGCTTGATCCCTTTATACCTTCCGAAAAGAATAAAAATGAGCTCATGGAGGCATCAAATGGGGATTCCCAAATGTAAATACATGTTCAGTAAAGTGTCATAGCACAATGTCCTCAAACCCACAACCACATTGGGGCAACACCCTGGCCACCAGTGCCCCAAAAGTAATAGTTTGAAGAGTGTGAAATGTGGTCTCTGCATTTTTTAACCTACTCAAGCAGTGGGTAGCCAGAAATGAACCCTCTGATCACAGAAACCGACCCCTAACCATGAAGCCACCAGCAGCCTCACGAGGAGGTGGCCCCTTATAGGCAAATGTGGAGCACAGAATAGCAACATTATGAAATTCATTTTTTGCATTTAACACATTCACCACATCAAGCAGTGGGCAGGAAAAGACACAGCACTCAGAGACCAACGTGTCTTGCTATAAAATAGTGGTACTAATGGTGCTACTGGCAGTCCTGGGATTCAAACCCATAACTTTCCAATCAGAGGGGAAATTCCCTAACCACTAGGTCACCAGCTTCAAAGAGGGATATGACCTGCACTCTGAAGACTTGAATGTCTTGTAGACAGTAATTATATGTCATGGTTATCAATATGCTGAGACCCTTTTTAGGGTTGTTTGTCTAGAACATATTCTTTGAAATCCATTCATGGCATGGAGGTACATGCTAAGGCAAGAACATAGTTTTTCAGATTCATCACTACTCAACAGCCATACATTAAATAAGGCAGCTATTTGCTTTGTAGACATTGTGACTCCAGACTCCTATTGCTACCACTGTAAATAAATTCTTCAGTTTTACCTATAATTAACTATTTCACAACAAGCCACTCTGACTGACGCTTTAAGTAAAAAAGTGGAAATCAACCTTCAAGGGAGATTATATTAAAATTATATATATTTTTTAAAGAAATACACTCTTATGCCATCAAAAACATCAGGTCAGATTTATTTTATTCATACTCACTATACATAAGCCAGTTTTTCACAGTGGTTTCAAGTTTTATTGAAGAACAAACTGCACATGGCAGAGGAGTAATGATCATAAATACAAAGCAGTTACCACAAAAAGAGCATCTGATTAATATCAGTTTTTTGTCAGTTTTTGCAGTGCTCCTAAAACAAGTTCACTTCCCAGAAGGCTGATGGCATCATGCTGGACATGTCTGAGATCCTTATCACAGATTATGTCCCAGATGCATCTGCTTGTTGTCAATTTCCACGAGGGGGGCAGGATTCATGTCTTTGCATGCTAGTGTTAAGAGAGAGGGACCAGAAATGTTCCTTCTAGCTGAGATGATTGGAATGCCTACATCAGAACAAACAATAGTTAAACTTCACCAGAACTCACATACTTACATACACACACTACAGGCCGGACATTTGGTCCCACCCTTGAATGTATATAAAAAAAAAACAATATGTTGCATTTTTTTAATTTTAGTACACTAAATCACTAGACATATTTAAAGCAAATGTAGCTAACAAATGTTGTCAATCATTTTAGTCTGTATATACACATTATTTAGCCACAAATGATCAAGTTATTGATTTTGAAAAGATATAAGATATAAGATATATAAGGCCTTTCATTAGTTCACTGACTTTGTGTTTAATCATCAACAAAGAAATGTATCAACAAGTATTTAACATCTCACAATTACTTCAGGTTTATGTATTATTTGGACAAAATGTCATTCTTCAAAAGGATAATGATCCCAAGAATTATCTAAAAGTGTGCCAAAATGACATCCAGTCCAAAGTAAAGAAAAAAGTTGTATATTTTGGCCTTCCCAGTCGCCCATTGAACTGCATGGGATGAGATTGCCTGCCAAGTTTAAAATGTGCATCCAGCAAATAAGACACAATTGTCTGCTTGCTTGAAAATGCGCCGGGAGGGTTTGGACAGAAGTAGGGTGCCAAACCCGTGCTGTTGTGACAAAGGCAAGAGGTTTTTTTTTTTTAGATAAAACTCATACATAAACTTTTGCTTCCATTACATTGCACTTAAGGTCTGTTTTTTCATTACACTTAAAATATTGTTTTTTAATAAATGAGGCAGAGCTGTCTTTATATACTGAGGAGGCCTTCAATGTCTGTGGAACCATGTTGACCATGTCCTAATAATCCGTGGTCAAGAGTGTGGTGTCTTGCCAACAGGCTGAACAAGCTGATCAAAAAGGCTGGATGTCAAACTGGAGACCCTGGAGGTTTCTGAGAGGAGAAAGCTGAAGAGGCCTCTGTGCATCATGGACAATCACTCCCACCCCATGCACACAATCTTAAATCCATCAGAGCACACATGGCAAACTTTTTTTTGAATGTTAATCTCATTACATTACCATCTGCTGCTATTTGTTGTGTTTATTTGTATTACATGAACACTAAGGCACTTTTACAAACTATTCGGCACTACTGATCTACACAAAATCTTTACATAGAGCAATGTTACAGTGTTAGAATCGTGTTTAATATAATATACAATAAAGTTCTTTTCATTGTTGTGCACTAGTATTTTCTGCCTATATATATATTGTTGCGCTGAAAATGCTAATAACGTGAGTTAATATTTTTTTTCGTCTTATCTTGAATCTAGGCACTAACCTTTGTTTCAAATATTTCTATTGGGGTTATTTTAAAGTAAAAATTTGTAAGTGCAGCGTGTTGTTTATTTTTATATATATACATATTAAACACACATCCATCTCAATATTACTCACTATATATCAGTTAGAAAATACGAGAATAAGAATATTGGTGCATGATTATAAATGTGCAATGTCTTGTTTGACCATTGCTGCAAAATACACTCAGTGTCCAAAAGTTTGTAGACACTTCTGTAAATCAAAGTTATTAAAAGAGACATTGAATATGTTAATTATATCCAAACCGCTCATTGGTTTGTTCAACAGTGTGCTGTCCCAGTTCATTGTTAGGCTTGTCTTATTAAACTTAACCAACTCATGCCTATTATGGCCACCAGAGGGCAGTTTCTGACGTACTTGCCAAGGTTTGCTGTCTTCTTTTCTTGGTTTCCTTTTCTTTCCCTTTTTCTTTTCCTTTCCTTTCCTTTTCTTCTACTGGTCCTTCTGTGTGGGCTGTTTAACATTTGTCTGCAGGGGACATAATTACATAATTATTAAAAAGAATTCATTTGGCCAGGTGCGTTATCAGTAATAAATATTGAAAGGGGAAAAAATCGGATACCTTTCTTGATTCAGTTTCAGCCTAAAGATAAAGAGCATGAGATCAATGACAATGTTCACAGTAATAAGTCTCAGTTCACACTAGACCCACATTTTGCTTTTACAGTCAAGCGTCAAGGCTTGCAACATCACTAGGAGTCAGTAGTCACCCAGTCTTTTTTGTAAAAATACACCTTCAAATGGGTCTTGACCCTATACAACACAATCATCTCTTCCTTAAGGCTGTGCAGATTTACTGATATGGTTTAGGAGACAGGATATCTTACTGTGAGATATAAAACCTCAAAACATAGTGTTAAAAGTCTGGACTTTGGTTTGATTTGACCAGGAGGAAAAGATGTGGGGTACTATTGACTTAAAATGTTTGTTAACTGTATGAGACTCAAAGACTGAGAACTAAACAGAAGAAGCAAAACATGTCTGGTTTGATAAAATTCCATCTGGGTTATGTGAAATTTTTTTAAATTGTGATTTTTTGCCGAACTGACTGGTTTCCATACCTGCACTCACAGGTGTGGTGCTCTAAAAAGGAAAGCTGCACGTACTTCCTGGACCTCTGTGCTGGACTTATTCTCAACAGCTGAAAGTAAAGCAGAGAAGCACAGAATGCATCTAATGGTTAATGGTTATATATATATATTATTATTATAAATATATATTTTTTATTAGTGGTGTCAAATAAATTTTTATCAATTTAACACAATTAAATTTAACTAATTGCACATAAACAATTCAGTACAAAAATTCAATACAAAAAATTCTGCTTCTAAAAGGCCTTTTTCTTTGCAGAATGCTATCAGAAGCTAGGAAACATCATCACTGTCCAGGATCACCACAAGCTGGAATATTGGCATGATCTGAAGCAGCCTGTGCCCTGCTTCCCTGTGGCATTTCTCAGTATTAGACTATATAAACTGACTAGATGGACATCTAAAGATCTACATAGGCTGTGTCTATTATGGTGCTGTGTCCCATGGAGAGTCCAGAACAGTTATTTAATAAGAGAGAAGCTGAAAGTCTGTTGATTATTCATTCAGTCATATGCCAAATTCATTTACGTTTTGAAATACTTTTACAGCATGAATGTGTGCGATTAATGCAAATAACAGAGCTTCTAATTAACTTGATTATATTTTTAATTATGTGACACCCCTAATATATACTGTATACACACACACACCAACTTTAGTATATATAGCTGTTAGCGCTCTTATTAAATACCCATAAGCTTATACAGTGCTTTATATAATAGCACTTTATTATCTCACTCATAGCATCTGCATAGTACATTGTTTAGTGTATAATCTCAAAGTACAGTGTTCATACCTTTTGACTGGCTTAATAGACATGATCGAATCTGTACCTGTATTGAGATATTGCGTGTGAGGGTAGGAAAGCATTCTAGTTTCTCATCATTACAGCAGCCAGAGCAGCGCTGTAGTGGCACACAGCCTGGACTGAACATGTGCTCCACAGCTCCTGGGTATTCCTGCTCCACTGCCACCATCTTCTCCAATGAGCGACACAGGCTTCGACCCCACACCTCGTGAAAAAGCATCACTACAATAAAAGGTATAGTAGTTTTCAGCTGTATATTCAAAGGTGTCAGCTTAAATATCTGACATATGGCGCAAGTATTCTCACCGCCCAACACACCTGATCCAGCTCAAATAGTGATATTGAGGTCATGAGACAGAGATGTCCACTCCAGGACCTACACTTAATTTTGCTTTAGCCAATAACAGGTCGACTTGGCCTTGTGTTTCGGTTCATTGTATGCTGGAATATCAAAGTATGTCCTATGCGTAGCTTCTGGGATGATGAGTGCCAATTTCCCTCTAGAATATTGATAACTTCCTGCATTCATCTTGTTCTCAATTCTAACCTCATTTTCTGTGTCTTTGTAGCTCACACATCTCCAAAAGATCAGCAATCCACCACCATGTTTCACAGTAGGAATGGTAACTTTCATCATAAGTCTTGTTGACTGCTCTCCAAATGTAGCAATTATGATTGTAGTCAATTATAGTCTCATCATTCCAAATGTGCTAGAAGGTTTAAGGTACTTCTCTGTGCTATTACGCATACAGTCAGTGGGATACTTTGTGGCATGTGCGTTGTTATTGCTTTCTTCTGGCAACTCGACCATGCAGCCCATCTTTAATCAAGTGCTTCCTTAACAGCAACACCACATGTTTTCAGAGACTCCTGTATTTCACCTGAAGCTATTTACGTCTTTTCTTTGGATACAAAAAACCTCAGTGCAGCATTTACATTTACAGCAGATGCTTTTTTCCAAAGCAACTTTAATTCCAAACTATAGGGGACAGTCTCCTTGAAGCAACTTGGGGTTAAAGGTCTTGCTCAGGGACCCAGTGGTGGTGCTGGAGGTACGATTTGAACCCAAAACCTCATGGTCCAGAGGCAAGTATTCTACCCATTGAGCTAACTCCAGCATTGGATGAAAGATGCAAGGGTCTGTTAGGAGACAAGAAACTCACTGACCTTAAATACACATTCACTAATTGCAAATAAACAGATCACAGGAGAAGATGAATACCTTTAATAGCCATTCAAACCCATTGTGTCAAGTTGTGTGCATGTTATCAGGTCAGGGTATGTAAACTTTTGATCAGGGTCATTTGGGTATTTTGTGTTGTGATTATGACTTAAAAAGAGTAAACACGGCTGTTTGACAATACATGGCTTCAGCCAACCATTGACCATGAGTGAAAGAAAAGTTTTTGTGTTTTCATTCATATCATTCCATATAAACGGATAAAAAATCATGCCAGGGTATGTACATTTTTAAGCACGACTGTAGATATTGCAATTGCATCAGCCTGGCCTATACAATGCTTGTTTAACCGCCATGTATAAACAACGATAATAATAATATGTTTACCTTCAGAATTGGGTGTGCTTAGAGGAGTTGAGACCTACAGCACCAAAAAAGAC
>JBBKCR010000148.1:5087288-5116051 GCA_037577295.1 Ladigesia roloffi | reverse complement strand
AACAGATCACAGGAGAAGATGAATACCTTTAATAGCCATTCAAACCCATTGTGTCAAGTTGTGTGCATGTTATCAGGCCAGGGTATGTAAACTTTTGATCAGGGTCATTTGGGTATTTTGCGTTGTGATTATGACTTAAAAAGAGTAAACACGGCTGTTTTTGATTGTTTTTGACAATACATGGCTCCAGCCAAACATTGACCATGAGTGAAAGAAAAGTTTTTGTGTTTTCATTCATATCATTCCATATAAATGGTTAAAAAATCATGCCAGGGTATGTACATTTTTAAGCATGACTGTAGATATTGCAATTGCATCAGCCTGGCCTATACAATGCTTGTTCAACCGCCATGTATAAGCAACGATAATAATAATATGTTTACCTTCAGAATTGGGTGTGCTTAGAGGAGTTGAGACCTACAGCACCAAAAAAGACATTTGTTAACAATATCACAAACAGGACATGTCTATTTTTGTATTTTTGCATGCATCCACTTCGAGTCACGGAGGCAGGCTGCCTCTGTGGAACACTTGTGAGCACTGATGTCCACTAAGTAGGAGTTAATAAGGATGAATCATGCCGAAAGGGGAGGGGAACACCCTCTGAACAATGTCAGGTTTCTGATTATCCTTGGGCACTGAACTATGTCTGACTCAAGGGTTCCCAGTGTTGGCCAGCAGATACACTTGGCTTTCATCCATCATCAGGATGATTTACGAACAAACACACAGAAAGTGTAAACTAATTAGGGCAAGTGGGTACTCAAACCCCGGAGGGGCATCAGGGGGTTGGAACTAACTTTAGCTGGAGGACGTGCAAATCTCCAACCACTCTCTGAAAAAAAACCTGGCTTATGCTATGCCACAACACAACTAAAAAAGCCATTATTGCACAACTTTATAGAGCTGAGATTTACACTAGAAAGCTGGAAAACACCGGTGGACTGGAGGTCTGACCATAACCAGATCCCAATCAGGGTTCTAATATCTTTACAGAAAGAAATAACCTTTAAACATCTGCACAAACATACATCTTTTATGGAAGCTTGTGTTTCAAATGTGCTCAGACCCCCATCTGATTGACCTTTGATATGTTGTTTTAATTTTAAAATTAGGGAAATGTTGCTGTTTTGAAACCAAATCCCATTCCAGACTGAATAGTGACTCTTTACACTAAACCAACACCCAGCTTTTGAAATACATTGATAAAAGTAAAGATACATAGATAAAAATGAAGCAGCTCATTCACACTCCATAGAAATTAAGATATGTCATAATAGACTGGTGCTAACGTGATAAAAGTAAAGATAACCCAAATTAAGCCCTTGGGAAATCTCTGCAACAAGAGACTAACTACTTTCAAATGTATGACTATTTGCTCACTTGTGTTATGATACAACAAATTAGAGAGATCGTTTTGGAACTCTCAGCTGTCAAACACACACACACACACACACACACACACGCACACAAACACCCACATATATAAATCAACTGCGTTTGCAATGCATTGTTAATCGCCAAATATAAAACTGAAAATGGGTTTCTGGGTTTCTTTGAAACAACAGTAATTGAAAAAAAAAACATTACACATAAATATTTAAAAAGAATAGTTTAGATATGAAAAAATAATTAATAGATCAAATGATTGCCAACTAAAGGAACAAAACTAACCCGAACCTGAATGTGGTGTAAGTGGAGCACCAGCGTGGCGAGTGTCTGTACCAGTCCAAGGAAAGTGCTCATATCGAGTGGAACACCAGACATCCAGAAGCTTTCGCGAGGTGGTCCCACACCAAACCGCTAAACTATGCATAGCCCTGCATCTTACACGCTTTATATCCAGGTCATACAGATAAACCGGCACAGAGGGACAGGCGTGGATTATAAAATACAGACTCTTCCGCTCACAGGAGCGTCGATTAGAGTGAAACGCCCAGAGTGGGCTGAGAAGACCCCGAGACCCTCACATCATTAGAGAGTTCACTCATCAAAGTCTGACAGGTCCTCCCTCGTGAGTGAGATACACGCCACAACGTTTGTGGTGTTGTTTTCAAGGAGCAGCAGAGTTTGTTCTATGTAACCTACTGTGTATCTGACTGAAATTACAATAAACACCAAGCACCTGCTTGACATACAGGGCACTCAGGTGTTATCAGCACCAGAAGAAGCAGGTCAGTCTCTTTATTGATCCTGGTTGGAGTAGGATGTTTTCCAGTATCACATATAACTCCCTACTAAAATGTGTCCCAACACTAAATAATTTGTTCTGGGTTTGTGAAGCTAATTGAAGCTAATCTTCCGATTGAACCGTGAACTGTAAATGATAATTTCAGATTTTGAACACACAATATTCAAATCTGCTAAATAATTATATTTCTTCGCGTAAATGTAGCCTAAGTGGCTGATTACACTGTACATATCTTGCTTTTGTTTGTAATGTTTGAAGTATTTGTTTTGAATATTTTTTTCCTTGTATATTTGTCTATGTACATAGCCTTAGTTTACCCTTTCCAACTTTCATTAGAATTTTAATTCTTTAATTAAAATTATTTATATTTATGGCACAGTCTTGTGGGTCAACTCTGGGGCACATTTCTCTGCATGTTGTACTTTTGTGACAAATAGAGCATTTTTAATCTTGAGACTAAAATTCCTCAGTGAGGGATTCCAGCTCACTTCCAAAACACAGCATCAGTTTATTCCTGCAGTGTGTGTAGGCTGATCGGCTGTCACCCTTATCTTTACGCTGCTGTGTTAAGCACCGAAAGCATAATGAGACCACAGACAAAAAAAGTGAATTTCAGGACTGTGGAATGAAGGAGTACAACCCACTGACATTTGGATCAACTTAGGAGGAGCTGCCTGGTGATAAGGAGGCATTGCTTTGGTCAAGAAACGTATACAGAATGCCCAGGAATGTAAACAACCAGGAAAACTGTGTGTAACCTTCAACCTAATTGTTGTAAATTTCATGCATCAATGAAAGCCATGAATATGTAGGTTACTAACCCTAACTGCAGAGCTCACCAACATGTTCTCTAGTATTCCAGTTATTCATTGATACCTCGATCTGCATTTTTGCATTATTGCACAATGAAAAGCTGCTGTCAGAATGTGTCACAATACACTTTTTCAGCCATAATAGTACTGCTACTGCGACTGTTGACTGCATTGAAAGTTGTGTGACCTTGTACATTTCTTTAGTCCTGTCCAGCCTGCACTTCACTGTCTTGTGGTGCGTCTTTGTGATTTGTGTTACTCCATGGTCCTGGAAGAACATCATCTCATTTTACTGTGCATTGTGTATATACTTTAAATGACAAGCACCAAGCATCTACTTGACTTGACCAAAACAGGCATGGGAGGCATGGTCTCAATGCCTGAATGTACCTGTAATCTGGAGCATTGTAACTGATCAAACACTGAAAGTCCTCTCATTCATTTACAAAGTAGAGCAGTGGAGAAAGACAGTCTTGTGTCACTAGTGCTGACAATGAGGCAGTCTGACAGGAAGGGGCCCAGCTTTGAATCCTCATTGTGTATTTTAACCAGTTTGTGTCTGCAACATTATGCCACAGTTGTATGGTCAAGCAAAGCCTTACACAGGGGAAATGCTAAGGGATGTTATTCCTGACATGGGTTATATTTAGACAAAACTTCAACGATAATTGTGAATCACCACTGGAAACTCCTTTTAGTCTAGGTCTTAGGTCTAGTTTGGTTCTGGGAAATTATGCAGGGCAGAGAGCCCCCAGAACCATTGAGAGCCCATGAATAAAGACACTGGATGAATTTGCACTTGTTCCAGTTTATTGTGCAGGTGTGCTTTTAGTATCCTCAGTAGTACTAAGATGTAGGTCTAAATCCTTGGTGTATTAAAAAGTAGAAAAATCACCAAACCCCTTGAGATTCGGATCTAGGTTGAGAGTGGTACCAAACCCTAGTCATGGAGGACACCCTGCTCTGGACATGTCACTGTTTTCTTTCCCCCACACGCATGATCCAAATGGTTAAGTCATTAACCCCTTCTCGAGATGAAATGGGTGTTTGAGAACAGGCCCAATTCTAAAATGCGCAAGTGGTAGTCCAGGACCAGGGCTGGGAATCAATGCACTAATCTAATACATCAGGAACTTGCAAACTTTGCATGGAGAAGTGTGAAATCAGAGCTGTCACTATCTATTATATAGTAATTATTTTGGCATTAACACTTTGGACCCCTAGCCATTTGATATATATCAGATTAAAGAGATATCAATGCTGACATAAAGAGAAATAGAAATGACCAGCTCATATGTTCGGCAGTAGTTTTCACTGCTGAAATACACTGGGGTATCCTCACCCACCCTCCCTTGGTTCGTGTAGTGGATGGACTGACACTAGCAGGAGAGAGAAATGCACTGATAAAGCAGGGTGACCGAGGAGACACTGTATGCCTAAACAGATACTAACAGGTATCAAACCCTGAAATAACTCCCAAAGTCAGTAATGCTCTGTGGACTTTTTATTCTTCCAAATATTACACTTTTATTTAACACCTAATCTTGTATGGTGGACCTGTGTATCTGTATACATGTGCTCATAACGAGTGGCCTGGTTTTCTCTGAGTAACTGTATTTGTTCGTTTAGCCACAATGCTGAAGGAAACCACCATAATGCTTCTAACAGTGACTCTCCTAAATCTAGAGTAGCATCCAGAGTATACTACTCCTCTAATGAGCTGTTCTGTGATTAAGTTGAGTAATGAGAAGGCAGCACATTTGAATGGCCCCAAAAATGATCTAAACAGCTACATTTATCAAGACACAACCCATATTGTTTTGTCGCCTATACTGTAACACAATAATACTGCCGGCCCTACAACTGACAGAAATGTAAGTTATTAGCACCTGTAGCACCTTTTTAAACTATACAAGCTTAGTTAATACTAAGGAATAAGATTATTTCATATGTTCTTACCTTTAAGAGTCTAATTACTGAAATTAGACTAAGTTTTCCAAGATTCATTCAATGAGTATATCTAATCATTTATTGCACTTTTAAGACACCATTAATGAAGTAACTGATGACTGGAAATCTTCCCCAGTGTCCATCAGCTCACACAATTTGGATAAGATCAAATAAATATAACTGAAAAATGTTTTGCTATAAACAATTAAAATGTATGTTTTGAAATGTTAACACTGAAAGCTGTAGAGATGTAATTTACCTGTGGTTTTAGCAATCCTCAGATCAAATTATGACTTCCTTAAGACAGTTACCTGCTGCATTGGGATGACAATAATTTTGATGTAAAAGGCCACCAGCTGAATGTTACCCAGAAAGATGAATGTTCTTTCCCCTGCCAAGTTCAAAAGACACTCGCAACCATGGCTCTGAATTTAGTTACAGAGCAAAAACTGAACCTGGACAAAAAAAAAAATCCACTAGTAAGAAAGAAAGCCAAAACACACACACACACACACACACACAGACAACAAAAACCGGAACACATTGTATAACCAACAGTACAATAAATTGAACTCTTAAAAAACACCTTCAAGAACTAATTTGGAATGTTTATTTGTCTTATTATGTACAGATGAGCCAATGTATGGTGTTTTCAAGAGTATCTATAATGTAAATAAATTAGATATAACTTCTTAAAGGCAGTACAACAAATACATAAAGCAAAGAAAGAAAATGTTAACAACAATGCTACTCCATGACCTTCGACTGCAACATCTACAGACCTGCCATATTAAAGCCACTGCAGTGGTATGATTATGGAGCAGCTGGGATTGATACACCAAGAAGCTAAAAGAGTGTTATGTTCTTTTCTATGTACTCTGACCGTTTTTTGTTTTTTTTTTGTAATCTGTCACAAAACTTGACATACATGAAATGATGTGATCTCTGTTCACTCTGAGAGTGTACTGTGAATCACTGCCCCCTAGTGTTTCTTTATTTTCCTGTGGGTAATTTTAGTTTAGTTTAACTGCACCAAAATTACAATTTTAACAGCAATACATTGTTTGAGAGAGACAAACAAAGTTAAAGGAGGCACACATTTTGTCTCAGAGAAATAAACACATTGCTTGTGGATTATTTCTCTGTAGAAAAAGCCCTCTTCATGAGAGGTGGTGTCTTTCCAGGGTCATACAGTGTTTCTGGAGGAGGGCTGCTGAGGCAGCACCAGTCGGGAATCCGGCCTGTTTGGTTGTACTGGTCTCTGGACACCGATCGACTACCCAAGATGTCCTGCAGTGCTCCAAATACAGCCCCTAAATACAGATAAATGGAAAAAAAAGTTAATTTGTTATCTTAAATGACTAAAAAATGTCAACCCATGTTAAAGTAAAACGCTCAAATGATCTGCTCACTCACCACCAAGCCAGGCAGTGCAGTTGGGTTTGGCTGGAGGACTATGAATGCGAAAGCTTTTGGTAGCTAGAGCATCACAGTATTTGGGCTTTTCCACTAGCAGACGGATCTCAGCCAGAAGGCGATGAAGAAAGCCAGGCAGCATGGCTGTCCCACCAATTACCACCAAGTTTTCTGAGAGAACCTTCCGTGTATCAATGGGACACTGACAGGAAATAAAGACAAACATTTTAGTTAAGACTACCAGGACAATTAACAAACCAAAATTGTAGGTGCTCTGCTCATAGTGATTGCACTTTAAGGTATGGCAAATGGAAATGTATTTTTTTTACCTTTACAAGAGCATCAAGCAATAGTGTAGCAATAGACTTTTCTTCATTATCCTGTTCAAACAGGATCTCAGCAACAGAATCTCTGGAAAAAAAGTTTAATTATTGTGGCAGGAAGTACAGAAAGCACATTATATATCTAATAAAATAGCTGTAAAGCTAAAGCCACACATCTGTTAACTAAAAATTACTTTAGACTACATTGCAAATACAACAAAAAGGAAAGAAAAGACAAAATTGACAGACATGAAAAAGAGGCTAAAAAAAGATGTGAAAAACAAAAAAGACAACTACCTAATTGACCCATTAATGTGCAGAATCTTCTCTCCGTCCAGAGGATAATCAACATCAGGTGGAGGAGCAGGTCTCTAATTAGAGAAAGATGACTCAGCATTGTTTTGAAATTACAGTATGAATATCCAAGATGTACGAATATGGCTTTCAGGTAACATGTGAACGCTGAACATACCTCCACAGTTCCATCCATGTTGAACTTGGCCTCCTGTAGTTTCAGGCCTCTCTGTAAGTCACTGACGAAACATGTCCTAACTAATTAGAGGGAAAAAAACGTAAATAACTGAATTGGACAGGAATTTGTGTTTTTAATTCACTGTTATAGCACTGACCTTTGATATCTTCAACAACCTCCTCTGGGAGGGACCCTGAGAATACAATACCGACATAAAATCAATTGTAGCACAATTTATTTAGTAATCTAGGATTTCGTTGACTTTTGTGATTAAAAACTGGCAGAACCTGGCCGTTGTATACCTTTATGAAACACCTTGAAAGGCAACCATGGCAGCAACAACCTTATATCATTAATATCTATGGCAAGAATTTGTGGGTGGCTAAAGTGTGCCTTTATGAATAAAATAAACTTGCTTTGTGTGACACAAGCAACTAACCTGACTTATTTCACTGCAGACCAAGTAGAAAAAAGTAGGCCAGCAGCAGCATTCATAATTCATAGTTTCAGCTCCCTGCAGCTGAATTGACATAATCCTGCAGTATGCCTTCAGGACTTACTAATTATACATGGTTCATGTTAACAATAAGAAAAGCAAACTGAAAGAAAACTGCACTCATGTACAATATTGTTATCATGGTTCTACAACACCTGGAAGCTATAGAACCAGATCAGAATTTTACCTATCACGGTGGGCAAGCTTTGGCCAGTGCCAGAGTCTGTGTCCACCATACACTGCTCTGTCAGGAGACTATCCAGTTCCCTAAACAGAAGTGATAAAAAATTGATTAAATTTGCATTCACATTATTAACAGTGTTCTGCAAATTTCAATGCACAATACTGTCACATATTGCAAACTTATATAACATATTGAAAATCAATGTCATCTTTTGGCTTTTCCTGCGGATAGGGTATTTGTTTTCACTTAGAATAAAAAATTATAATTTGCTCCAACATTTTCATATGTGTAATGTGCAAACATTATTATGTATAGGCGGATATGCTGACAAGTGGGCCAGTTCTCTGGTAATGTCCCTCAGTGCAATCATTCAAAAATATCCAATTGAACACTGGTATAAAAATACTGTGCATATACTTTTTTAATACTCTGTCCCACAACAGGTCCATGTGATGAACACTGCTACTGCACAGAACGAAATGGAGGCTGCTAGTTCCACATAGGACACTGGATCTATTCATACAGTTAATACTGTTCACTGTCTCCATCTTTTAACAAAGCTTAATACATGCATTCAAGTACAAAACAAAAGCCCTTTTCATCAGTTATTACACCTGACTTACTTGTGAATGGCCTTTCCACCCATTGGCAAAGCCTCCCAGGCAGATAAGATGGGGATTCCTTCATAGACCTAATGACTGTTAAGGCAAAAATATTCCTATTCCTACTTCTCAATTTTTAAAACAGCACAGACCTTTCTCAAACCTTCGATTTTAAGAACGAATCAAGAGTATTGAAACAGTGCAAATGTCCCCCTAAGTAAAAAGATAGCAAATTAGCATATTGTAAAACTTTATAGGGACTTGAAACACCTGCTAGCAGATTCACTCAAACTGGAAATTCTAACTTTAAACTTTGTGGTTAAACCAAGACTTGTTTATTAATCAATTTGTACCAGAGTTTAAACCTAGTTTCAAATAAAAAAAATAGTTTGATTTAAACCTTCATTTTGAAGAAAAACACTGAATTTAGTATTAAAGTAATATCATGAAGTTTTCAGTACATTTAATATATGGCATATATGGCACTTGACTTTATAATCTTTATAATGCATGCAAGTTCTTAGTTATATGTGGTTATTACAAAAAGAGTTGAAAACATATTAAACAAATTAAGCATAGCAAGCACCGAAGTTGACACAAAAGTTCAACTGAGCTCAAATTTAAAGATCTCCATAGAAAAGACTACTTTTACTCTGGAGCCCAGTACACCATGACCAATGGCAATCATTAGTAATAGAAACTCCACAGCATTATGGCTGTAGAGCAGTAGAACAGGGAGCACTATCTAAGAGCTATGGGAGGAATTGGCAAATGTGTTTGTGACTCAGGACTAGAGATCGACCGATATAACGGTTTACCGATATTTAAGCATTTTACCATAATCGGTTATCGGTTTTGTAATATCGGGTTTGCCGATAAAACACAGTGGGCGTTTTGAGAATTACGCGCATGATTGCCATCTCAGCACAGCGTCTGAGGGGGAAACTGTGTGCAAAAGTAAAGTATACTGACTTGCTTTCCTATATTTAATAAACTTAATTAAACATAACAGCTATTAATGCACACATTAAATGTGTTAGATAAATGACTGATATGTAGTTTATGCAGGTTGAAGATATGTAGTTTATGCACCATTGAAGACTTTAGTAACAGTGCCTTTTTTTTTAGGCATTTTTTGCACTTCCAGACACCTACTTTTGATTTGTATGCAAGGAGGGAGAGGTTATTATACATAAAACTGTTATTTCAGTTGAGTGGTATTGTAACAATTGTGTCAAAAACAGAAGTATAATAGTAAATAAATATAGGTACTGAATATCGGTTATCGGGCACATAAACAAGCAAAGAATTGGTATCGGTATCGGTAATAAAAAAACAATATCTGTCGATCACTACTCAGGACAAATGATAAAGCATTCAATTATCGACCTTATTAATCACAGCTATATTCCAACAACCAACAAAGTCTCCACTCAAAGAATAGGGCTGTTACTACAGCAGAGGAGAGACTTAAATTATATCACAGAGTTCAGAGGAAACACTGGATGAGATATCTACAAATGTTTGAACATGAACAATTCTTGACAAAGACTCAAGTATCAAATGAGAAATTATCTTAATTTATGCCTCTGTCTTCAAAATATGCAAAAAGGATACTGGCAACACTAACGTTTCAGTATATCCACAATCCATCACAAGGGCTGAGTTGATACCCAAAGACATGATGGACATCAGATGGCTGGGAGCAAAGAGGACTGATGGAACCTAAAGAAAATTACAGAGAAAAAAGTGGTGTGAACTGTGGGCCAGAATGTTCAAAAGGGACATTGTTTTTATTTTTTTTTAATGCTGCAAACCTTACCTCAAAGTGCTTGAAGAAGACCTTGGAGAGTATTTCTCTGAAGTGTGAAGGACAGAGGACGGATTCAATGATAACAACTCTCCGGTCACGTGGATTCACAAGCAACTGCCTGTAGACAAAATCGGCCACAAGTACTAATTTAGCCATTAAATAACATTAATCTACACATAATGAGAAGAAAAAGACATGCATACACTGTACATTATGTATGACAAAATATACAATAGCAGACAAAATAATCATGCATGTATCTCCTACCTGAAATAAAGCATGTGAATGAACTCCTTTAGGTTGGAATACAGCTCCTCTGTGTTTATGTTGTACTGCACCACTTTGATTGGCTGAAATAATGCAAGTTCTCATTTAGTGAATTAATATGGAAAGCCTTACACATCACCCAATCAGAAGTCTTACAGTAACACACCTGCTGGAGTCCAGGGCGCTGGATCTCACTAGGGATGATGAATCTGGGTCCAGTCTCGCCTGCAAAACCACATCTGTGGATTACAGACACATTTTCATTTACTGCATTTGGGGTTGGGACTTGGGGTTAAGTGTCTTGCTCAGGGACCCAATGATAGAATTCAAACTTAGTCCAGAGGCAAGTATCCTACCCACTGAGCTATTTCCACCCCCTTTTATCAGTATAATTGCTTGATGTCGCAAGCATTTATAGCTAGTGGTCCCCAAGACCAAAATAAGGCAAATAACGTGTATATGCACTTAAATGGTCTGTTGTAATATTCCAAATACGGTACTTAAAAAGAAATTTCATTAATAATTATAATGAAATATATACAAAAATATTCAGAACCCCTTTCTAAATAGTTAAAACAGATACAGAATGGATAAAAACACTTAACACTTTAAACTCATAAGGTTAATTTAGGCTTGTATAGTCTCCAAATCAAAATAATTGACAAACACATAGGAGTCTAAAGACAGGTCCAATGACAAGGGTCCACTAAAGTGGTACAAAGCCCCCAGAATTGGACTGAAAATATAAGATAAAATGAAGTTTCTTTATCCTGAGTGAATTTTTTTTGTCATTAGTATGCTCAGTGCAACAAGTATGCTCAGTGCAACAAGAATGAATATAAGATAGTATAAGATAGGTAAAAAAATATATAAGATAGATGGAAAAAAAAATTGACACGGAACTGTACTTCTCCACAATTATTGCAAAAAAATTACATTGTAACATGACATTGCTGACATATAAAGATTTAATGTTCTGTAACCTCCGATCTGTAGTGCAAAATGGTTTATGAAAACGACAGTGTAAGACACGAAGAAAAAGAAAATATCAATTGCAACAAAATTGCAGATGATGAGGGGATGAAATTAAGATTCAGCAACATTTATCACAGATTAAACAGTTTATTTATGCAAAGGAGCCATAATTTCTAAAGTGATGGAGGTGCAATAAAAACATAATCCATAACAAACCACATCAGTACCTGACTTCAATAATAAAGCACAAATTCCAACATCTAGTATAAAGCTGAAGCAGCATGACACAAATTAGAAACTGTTGCAGTAGCCATAAGGGAGGAGTTCCCCTGATTTCATGAAAACAGCGAAACTCTTGACACTAATGGCTGTTAAGAGGCACATGGCCAATGACGCCCAAACACATTTTATACAAACTACCTGAAATCTAACCACCCACTTTCAGTACCTGACTTCACTAATACCTCACAAATTCCAAAATATAGTGTTGCCCAAGTAGAGGAGCAAATAAAGTATAAGTATAATGTACGGTTGTTATGAAGCACATGGCCTATAACACCTAAACGCATATTATTAAATAAGTATTATGGGATACCTCTACATCCAACTCGTCAACATGGTCTCAGGCGGACTGATCCTACATTTTCAGTCACAAATGCTGAGCTAACAAACAAAAAACGTGACACTTTCACACTATATTTTAATAAATTACACAAATTACACAAATCTAGTGATTAACTGAGAAGCTAATCTCCCTGTCCCTTGTTTCCGAGGGTTCTAAAATTTAAACAGTTATTTTGCTTGTCATTTCTAAGCAGTCAACGTTCAGTAATTAAACTAAAACAATGCTGTCACTCACAAAACGTTCATTAGAACAAATCAAGAACAAACACAGACAAAATGAGAAGGTTACTGTTAGGTTACCTCAACAAATATGCTAAAAACAATACACTTCTTTGCAGGCTAACTGCTAGCTTTGGTTAGCAGTTTATATTAATGGAAAAAACAACTTACTTCGTGTATGCGGCTCCCAAATCTATAACTACAGCTGTTTTCTCTCCTCCACTCCCCAAAACCTCAAACAGAGGCATTTTAATGAACTGAGCAAGCTTAGGCCCACAATAGTGTCACACAGCTAAGAGAAAGCTATTCAGCAGATAATGCTAGCTAGCTTTCTGCAGGGTGGGACTGAGGCTGCACACATAGCAACCCCAGCATTTTCCCGTTACAAAAAACAAATACATTAATGTATTCATATGAATTAAATGTTGGCTTGTATTTTAAAACATATTTAATATCAACATTTATAATTATAATTATCATGTGTTATTAAAATTTCCCTAGCATCTCGAGCTTGTCTAAAGTAAAGCCGAAAAAGGCAATACGTTAGACAACACTAAAAGGGGGCGGGACGGCTGTTGTGATTTCTGCTGATTGGAGATCAGTTTTGTGCATTGGAATTGTATAATTGTTTGGGTGGGAATTTGAAGAGAAACGGATCTGAGATAAAAAAAAAAATAATAATAATGCAGTCAAGCTGTTTCTGTCAACCGGCGTGACGTTTGTGTTTGAGTCAATGGTTACTGATCCGTATGATATTACTGATCCAATGTTTCAACAAAGGCTAATATAGTAGTCTGTTATTAAGATTATATATTAATGTAATAAATTATTCATTTAAACAGGCTCGTATATTACTAAATTAAACGAGGAAAACATATAGATCTACTACTACTACTATTGTATTTTGCAATTAACTCTACTACTACTACTACTACTAGTAGTAGTAGTAGTAGTAGTTGTTGTAGTAGTAGTAGTTGCAGCTGCAGTAGTAGTAGTGTTAGTAGTTGTAGTAATAGTATTAGCATTATTAGTATTAGCAGTAGTTGTAGCAGTAGTTATATTGTTATTATTTATATGACCATTTTTTGTTGTATTATTACTATGTATTGTTATTGTTGTTGCTGTTGATGTTATTATTAGCAGTATTATAATTAATATTTTATATCATTTGTATTTATTTATTCATTTATTTATTTACAATGTTGAACATTAACTACAACAGTTAGTGGAGGCTGGTCTACGAGGCAAACTGGTCCCAGTCTCCGTGAGGATATTAGGCTACAACTAGTTTTGGCAGTGCTGCTTCTCTAACGCTGCCAGCCCCATGAACACCAGAGCAGTCTGACAGCACCGAGGCGGAGGTGCGGAGCTTTGCTACAGAAATGAGGTCGACTGGCTAATTTCTGCACTGCGCGGCAGGTAAAGATCACTGATTTAGTGCATGTTATTTAAACACTAAAGAAACGCTTTGTGCATGTATATCCTGCTTCATTGCTCAGCTCACAGGAGCATTTCTCTGAATAATTTACCCATTTTCAGTTAAGATTTGGCGTTGAATTAATGTGCGTCACTTTGCATAATGCGCAATTTCTGATAAGCTCCATAACAACACTGATGCTCGTTACATGTAACGATATTTAATGAAGCAATGACAGATGATAACCTGTGCCTTAGCAGTGACAAAGCATTAAAATGATGCCCGAAGGGAGTCATGTGATTCCTTCAGCCTTCAGAAACTACATCTCGTAAAAAAGCTTCATAGTTTTATTTAACCGTTTTGTACTTAATATCAGCTTTATTACGGTCGTTTAGAGTAACTCAGAGAATAGAAATCCAATTTATTTTCTCCACGGCTCTTTGTCTTGGAGAATGAACATTGTGCTATTTTTAGGGTATTTGAGTGAAGGAGTGCAGCAGTGTGTGGTGTCAGGTTCTGCAGAAGGGAGGGAGAGAGAGGGAGAGAAATAGAGAGAGATACTAAGAGAGCGAGACAGAGAAAGAGAGACAGAAAGAAAGAGAGAGAGAGACTAAGGAAGATGGAAACAACAGGAGGGAGACCAAGAGAGAGAAATTAGACTAAGTGAGAGAAATAGAGGTGAGACTAAAAGAGAGGGAAACAGAGAGGGACTAAGATAGAGGGAGTGAAAATGAGATAAATATAGACTAAGAGAGCTAGACTAAGATAGAGAAAGAATGGGGGGGGGGCAAAAAGAGATAGAGAAACAGAGTGAGAGACTAAAACAAAAAGAAACAGTGAGAGACCAAAATATTAGAAGAGAGTGGGACTAAGCAAAACAGGGAGAAAGAGTAATAAGGAGAGACATAGAGAAAGAGAGAGAGTAAGAAAAGAGAGTGAGAACTAGAGAGCGAAAAAATGTGAGATAATCAGAGAGCGACAAAGAGAGAGAGAGAAAGAGAGAGGGAGAGCAAGAATGAGAATATCTTTGCAAGAATGCTGTGTTTATTATTAAAGCTTGATGTTTGCAGTTCGCTCCATCAGTCCTAGGCTTCATCTTTCAGTTTTTAATCCACAGAGGAGATCACTGTCTTCCTATGAAACTCACAGAATCTGTTTTTCAAGGTGTGTTTTGGCGTTTTGAACGTGAACAGCTCCCTCCACACTTTGAAGCCTCAGACCGCTGAAACATTCATGCTGGATCAGTTAAGCGATGCCGCAGTGTGACACGTTCAGCGTTCTCCTGTTGTTCGGGGTTTGTCTCTCAGCTTGGGCCGCACCGCTGGTGAGCACCTCCTTGCCACAGGCAAGGCGCTGCAATAGAAAGGAGCAAGGATCCAGAGAAACGTCAGAACAGCTGGAAGGCCAGCAGGATGACAGGCTGTGTGTCCTGCCATCATCTCTCCCTCCTGTGCAGGAGTGGCAGGAAACTGGAGGAGCAGCTGAGGTTTCAGCTAGAGATGAAGGCGAGTTTGCAGTGACTGATGTCAAAGTGTGGATACAGAAAGGAGGTGAGGCTCATGCACGTTCCCAGAAAGGTTCCAATGAGTCCACTGATGTGTCAGGGATGGACAGAAACAGTACTGACTTACCTGCAACTCCCACCGAATCCTTTTCTGTGGTTGAACACACGGTAATATCTGAATTTGCAATTAAAGAGACGGAACCTGTTACTTCCACCGATGTAGGAGACCAAATGAAACACACTGTGCAGAAAGTAGGTCTGTCTGTGGTCCCGTTTTGGCTGAGCACTGACAGACCTGCAGAAACGCACGTAGTCCTGGGGCACAGTGACTTCGACAGGCCGATAGAGGACGATAAGGGGAGTATACAGCTCCTGACAAGAGATCTTCCACAAGAACAGGAGAGAGGATTCGAGGTAGGAATAGCCAAGAAGAACCGCTCAGAACAGCTCAGTCAAACTGAATCCCCTTTCATGGTCTCATCCTTTACTCACGACTCTCCAAGCCAGTCTCCCTGGACCATCATCAGCCCTGCCACAACAGCTCTGACTCCTTCAGGCATTTCTGATGGAGAGGCTAGAGGATCGAGAGCAGTAGAGGAGAGCCTCTTTACAGCCACAGAGCTCCAGGATAAAGCACTTGCTCCTGGACTTCTGCAGCCCGACCTAACCCTCAGCTCCAGGCTGCCAGAGCTCGGAGGCACCTGGTCTGACCCGCTTCATTTTCAAGGAGGTGAGGCCATCAATTAATTACATTTTATTAAATAGCCACTGGTGTGCATACAGTTTTATATGTTTCCAGTAATGCCAAATGGCTCTCAACATGTTCCTTGAGCACATCTTACTCTGTCAGTAACTGGCTTGCTAATGGTCGACTACAACGTTTTACAGGACTTGCAGCACTTGAACTTAATTTTATGTCGGCATTCATAAATGGTTTTGTAATGAAAGGAAAGGGAATGAAAGTAGTACACAGAGCGACACAGATAGACGATTCGCTGAAGGCAGGCAGTGTTACTTGCTCCACTTTGAACCGCAGTGGGGGAATGGATACAGCCTAATTACTTTCTATTTTTGAGTCCACACTAGAAATAAGTGAGAGCGACTGCATAAGGTTTGGATTTAGTCCTCTGAGGATGGCGCCGTCTGATCTAAAAGCTTATGTACATTTTAAAAGGCCTGACAGGTAATTATTCTGTATTGTAAAGAAGACTTGGCATTGGCTGCAAGACTTATTTTGGTCTTGGCACTCAGTGGTATAATCCTATATAAAGGTGATGTGTAGGGGAATCTTGACTACAATACCTAAAAAAATGCAGCCATTTTATATTCAAATTGTAATGCTGTTTCCTCTTTAAAATATACAATGTTTTTCTGTCATCATTGGGGTGTGATATAATTTAGGTAACTTGAACTAATAAACTAATTAATGCTATGTTTTAACGAGGACCCTTTTTAAAATGTCAGGCCAAATTTCAAAATTTTAAAATCTTAATATATCAAAAAGTAATATAAGGGTGCTAATACACCCTTATATTTTTAAAATCAAGGCTGGATGGTTTTACTCTAGATTTTGAAATATTGCTGTGAGGATTGGATAGTATTCCACCACAAGACCATAATAGATGATGATCTTAGTGTGATGGATATTATACAAGTGTTTGTCTCACCGAACACCTGTATCAGCAATGGGTGCACCCTTAAGTAGCTGAATTCAATAATTAGAGGAGGTGTCTGGATTCATATTGTGCATATGTTTACATGTTGTATGCAGTTGAAGGACAAGTTGAAGGACAGTTGAAGGTAGGGCTGGGCAAGTAATCGAAATCGACAATCAAAACCTATAATTGATCAAAAATTTCCAGGTCAATTATTTTAATTACTTTCCCTTTAAAAACACTATCGCAGATGGAGTCACTAATTTTAATAAGAAAAACATTGAAAATGTATTTCTTTTGTTTCCAAAAGTGCAAGTTACTTATTTTTATTTTTTTATAAGAACGAAGTGACTGTTCGTTTAGGCAATGTGTTTGCTTTAATTTCAGTTGTTAAGTGTTGATGTTCAATAAATAATCGTAAATAGAAGATAGTGTCTTTATTATTTTAAAATCAAGTAATGCACCCTTCATTCAACAATCTCTCGCTTGTAATATATCAGCATATTTATTGTACAAAAACAGTAAACTATGAAGGCAAAAACAATAAAAAGCTAAACAAAAATAATCATCCATTAATCATAGTCAAGCTAAAAGTTCAATTGATGGAGATTTTGATTTTAGGCCAAATCGCCCAGCCCTAGTTTAAGGGATGATGCAATCTCTAAAATTGTTTTTATTTTCCTTTCCGTTTTTCTAAATTTACATCTGTGTCTGGATAGGTAAGTGACTTAGGATTGGGTGTGTTTTGTCCTACACCAAAATTCGGGTTACAGCACTTTCAATTGTACGATCTGTGTCGTAACTCAGGGACCCCCTGTATAAAACTAATTTGCTTGATTTCATACAGCTTTGCGCTGCTTTCCTTTTACAGCTTGGTAAGAGGATTAAGATGTAAGTTATCCGGAAATGTGACAGTTATTTTGATTTCTTTCTTCTAACAGTGGAAGAAGCGAGCATCCTGCCTTTGTCACAGGAAGTGGGCACAGAAGCAACCATGTCTTCTGAAGACCTGCCTTTGATCTTTGAGCCACTTGATGATGTGACACCCCCCAGTGGCTCAGCACTGACAACCGAGCTGTCTGTCGCCATGGCGCCAGCAACAGGGATGCTTAGGGAGGCAGAGCTTGCGCAAACAGTGTCCGTGGATACGGAACACGCTTCTCCTGATGCCTCTCTCCTGGGACCGTCTGATTGGCCTTCGCCATGGCAGATGTCTGGTTCGGAGAATTCAGATGCTCAAATGCCATCCCAAATGCCAGTCAACAGTCCTTTCTCCGACAGAAACCAGGAGCTCAGTGAGAGGACAGAGAGGCCACAGAGTGAGAGTGTATAAAATGCTTTGGTGTCTAGTATGTGTTTGTATATATTTAATGCATTGCATAATGTTTAGATGCAAAGCAGCTCATGCACTCATTCATTCTCACTCACCTATTCACATTAAGCAGGTGGAAATTTCTCTTCTGATTCATGACAGCAGTGATTTGCAGTGATTTGTGTTGATATTGTACATACAACATTAGTGTATACTGATCATTTTTAATGTGTCAGGGATGACCAATTTGTCGAAACATGCAGAATGTAGCCTAGACCACTAGTCATTAACAGTTTGAAACAGTTTGAAAACATTTCTCTCATAAATGTAGTTACAGTAGTAGACCTGTTTGGTATGTAAGTTTGCTCCAGTTTCTGAGTCTGATGTACCTAACAAACAGCAGAAGTGTATTCCCCACCAGTCAAAACTGTATTAAGACTAGGCATGTTAATGTTAACACATTATGTACTTAAAGCCTACCATAATTTTATGGGGTGTTGACGCAGGTTTTTAAAATCATTTTAATTAGAAAGTTTGCTGCTTTTATGTGCTCGTGAGTGCGCGGATCACGGAGCTCTACTCATAGACATTCGGTGTCTATGAATTTAGGTCTCAGCTTGTTTTTGCGGGGATTGGGCGTCCCATTACTTTTGTCCATATTTTGATTTAAAAATGTAGTCGTTGCATTATTATGCATATTTATATTTTGCCTATTGTGCACCAAACTCATGATTTCTACCATCTGTAATCAACTGCTATCTATTTTTATAATAATCAAATTACAGCTCAGTATTGGAAATGGCTGCTGCATTCAGTTAAATAGGACAATTGTGTAAAGAACATTTTCACCACACTGTTCCCTAAGGCCCATAGTTCTAAGCAGTTAAAAGACAAATTGAAAAAAAGTAAAAAACCTTTTAAAAAATGGCTGATTCTTCCTGATACAGATGTCGTCTCAGCCTCAGTGGGAATGCTTTCTTTGTCACCTACTCCTGTGTCAGACACCATTCAGCAAGTTACGGAAATCGAACCAACTCACTCGACTGGTTTGAAAATGAAGTCTGGGCTGGAGGAACTAGAATCAGAAGGTCTGTTTTTAATCTGACTCTTACCGTGAATTTGATCAGTTGAATTAAGAAATTGGTTAATTGAAGTTGAACTCATTATGTAGTAAAACCAGGTATATTTTTTCAAAGACCCCAAACCTTGGGATAAAGATAGAGAATACTGTATGAAACAGAACCTGATGGCCAGTAATACATGCAGGTGAATTTAAAACATGTACTATCGTCATGCAAACTGGCAGCTGCTCATTGCCATCAATGTTTTTTATTCAGTGAAGTAATCATGACAGCTCCGATTCTTTCAGCTTTAATTTATGTACACCTTAACACACACAAATGTGTTTGCTCTTTGTGTTTCAGAAGATGAGGATGAGGAGGATGAGGATGTAGATGAATCTGAGGAGGATGACAGTGAAGAGGACCTAACTGAGGCTCCTGTCCACACCCCTACTCACCCTCCTTATAGCCTCATACCCCCTCCTCCTGTCTGGGGGCAGCAGAACCAAGGCCTCAGTGAGTCAGCAACCAAATACATCTGAAGAACAGGGACTAGAACTTGGTGCTGGACATTAGGAGCCTCTATGCGATTCTATGCTTTGATGTAGTTGACAATGTGGTTGAAAGTCATTAATTTACCTTTAGTAGCTTTCAGAGGGTTAATCTTACTCCTTTAGACATCTAAACTAAGCCCACACAAAGTTTAAATCTAATTGTTCTGGCTAATTATTAATGTTCATTATCATTATTGCCTCTTTCAGTACATAGCTGGGTTGAACTAATTCGAGAAAAGGTGAGTGACTTCTCCAAAGGTTTTGGGGTAGCAGTTTATTTCAGCATCAGATATAACATTCCTCTCTCTTTCTTCAAGGCTGGCTATGTGTCTGGAATGCTAGTGCCGGTTGGCATCGGTATCGCTGGGGCTCTGCTTATTGTTGGAGCTCTTTATAGCATCAGAATGATCCATCGCAAGAGGAAGAACAGCTTCAAGCACCAAAGGCGGAAGGTAAATTGAGAGAGGAGAAAACAAAATGCTTAAAATAAACCTACACTACATAACCAGACATCCCATGTATTAATTTACATAACTTTCCTGATTCGGTTCATCAGCAAAGACATGTTTGTTGTCTAAATGTTGCCCTTTAATTTAGCACTGGATCAATATGGCTAACCAATAGGTCCAAATATGTTCTCAAACTGCATCCAGCTCCTCATTAAAGTGGCACTAACTCATCAGTGTGGTTTAGGACAGAAAACTATTCAATTAAACAAAACTAAGGCAAATTTTTAGGGAAGAAGATCTGTTCTGTTCCTCAGGAGCAGGACGACTTGTCTCATATTAGTTTGTCTGACTGATTTTTATTGTGGAGGAATGTGATCCTCGTTATGACTGATTTGTGAAAAGCAGACCTGCTGTTGCTGTGAATGGCAGCCTTTAGCTGTGAAATGTTTATAATGCTGTGTGCTTGCAGCCTTTTTTGGCCCATTATTCCTTCCAGGGCTTTCAAGATAGTCCGGCCCAATCTGCAATAGCGTGTTTGTTTACAGCTTTTTGCTATGTCTTCTCGTTCACTCTTTATTCCTGTTTTTCTGGCAAAAAAAAATGTGGCAAAAAGTATTGGTGCCCTGAAATCCTCAAATTTCAGATAGACCTGCTCGGACACACTTCGTCAGAAACCCACCAAACTTTGTGATACTTCAGGCAAAGTTCCCCAACACACAAACCCAATTCACTTCCATTTGTTTTTAACCCCACTGAAATGAATGCCGTTTCAGAGGAAGACATTTTCAGTCTCCATACAGTGACCAGAGCTTGTGAAACTTCAAACGAGACACACCTGTTTAATTTGAGAAAGCACACTTTGCATTTTAACCCACACCTGTGGTTAATTAGTCTATACACTTTTTGACATAGTTTGGATCTTAAAGTCGTCCTCTTCACATGGTTTACCTACATTTCCTGGCCTTTAGGTGACCCAATAAATTCTGAAGTAACTGTTCAACATCACTAAGCAACTTTATTTTTTTTTCCAGCAACAGCCAAGAGAAGTGAGAAATGGACCAGACCAAGCGATGCTATTGGCTGACAGCTCCGAGGATGAATTATGATTCTGCTTAAAACCAGCCATGTGTTCCTACGTTCTGCCAAAAAATGTGAAAAGGATCTCAGATACAAGTTCTAGACTCTCAATCTCAATGATTCCCACTTAGACACAGGCTTGAACATTTCTCACTCATTCCAGCATAACATGTCTGACATTCATAAGCAAGTCAAAATATGTGAGTTACAACTATTTAGCTGTATATAAAGACATGCATAATACTTACTATTTCATGCATCACTTTGATTCCAGGGGGTCTCTGTGAATAAAATAACTGTCTATTGTTGGATTTCTGTAAACACATTTTCCTATTTGTAAAAATGGCAGTTGATTTCAGTGTAAAAATGTTATGACGTACAAAGGATAAGTTATTTCTTTGTTTAACCAAGACCAGTACAAACATCTGAAGGTGAGAACTTACACTAATGAAAAAAGCCATCATCTTTTTCCTAATCTAAAATATCTGAGAGTGCTGTATGCCATGATCTACTGTATATAACACATGGACCATTTTTGCCATATGACTGGTACTGTCCTGAAATGTTCTACAGTATTTTATGACAATCTTTCAACTTATCCTCTGTAATTATAAACACTTTTCCTGTATGTGTTGAACATATTTTTGTTGTTGCATTAAAAGACCTGAGAATGAGTAATGTCTATGTTGTGACTTTTCTTTTGCACCCATTTCTTAAACAGTTTAATGCATTACTATGAACTGAGAGGCAAATTACCAATACTTCACACAACGTCATTGAAAAAATCAAATAATTTATTTCTGAGGTTTTCCTTCCTATTCACATTAAATAAAAGATCTTGTGACATTTTTAGAATTAAATGAAATTCAACCATGGCAGGTGAAGTGTATTAAAAATGACATGCAAAACTTCTCCCTGAACCCTTCACCAAACAAAATACAGAATGATAAACCACAGAGGTCTGCATTCATGGACAAACATTTGCCTTGAGAATACAGAGTTCACTCCTCCACCCCAACTGGCAGGCCAGAAGCTGAGGAACATACAGGCATACTGTCAGATCTCTTACTCCCTCAGAAATAATACTGTCTCATCAAGCAGAAAAGTAGACAGAGGGGAGAAGTTTTTTTTTTTTTCTCACTCACCAAAGTAAAACCAAGAGCACCAAGAAATCCAAGTGTCATCTGCTCTGAACTTGTAAGCTTAGACCTCAGAATGGCAGAAATATGGTGCTGTGAAATTACTGTCCATGACAAAACACTCTTGAAAACACTTGAAAATACGAAATAAAGAGCTATTACATGTTGTATTGGCCCCTGTGGTGTTTTTCTTTTGTTCAAAGGCCTCACAGTCATCATAACTGAGTCCTCTTGCTGATGATAGACATTTAGTCCACTATCAGTTGTTCGTTTTCTCTGTCGTTGGGCACCGTGGGTGGAATTCACCTGAGGGTGGAGTCCAAATGGTTGAAGCACACAGAATGCACTCACACTCTTTCCTCCTCAATAAGAATTAGGATAATCAGACAGTTAAACCACATACACACACACACACACGCAAACTACTCAAGAAAATGAACTGGCAATTCACTTTCACCTGCCCACCACACATCACAGTATGGCACAGTGACTGGCTCCTAATTGTTCTCCCCATATTCTATGTAGTAGCACTGCATTTTTGTGTCAAAACAGCAGCTTGGAGTGATTGCTTTCGCGAGCACACAGTGAACTGCCATCTACTAGCATTCAGGACACAAAAGACAATTACACAGACATGCATATAGATACATACACCAGCAGCATTGAATCAAAGTGCAATAGAACATCTTTCCATAAACTCTAGGACAAAAACCAATGGGTAGATTAAATGCATTTTGCTTGCGACAGTTAAGTGCATAAAATGTACACTATGTCTTATTATCTCACCTTTAAGTGATCCGAGTTAGAGAAGAGTTGTCTGGATTTGATTATGATTTGTCTACATGAGATTCAACTTAGTGTGTCGAAGAATTTCTTATGGTCTTTGAAAAAGTGCTGCTTATGGTATTTCAGTAACAAACTAAAAATGTCACCGATGTTTTAAACACAATGTGTTAAACACAACATTGCAAACATTGTAAATGAGGCTTTCGTGTTAGAAAAGATAATACTACATCTGAGACCAAAACAAGCCCAGCTTGCTGTCGGACACAGGATTATAAAAGTTGAGGTGAGTCAGGAAATGCGTACAAATCCAAACTACTTTCTGTAACTCCGATGCGTCGATGGATGTTAAAAAAACAACAAAGAATGACAAAATGGTCTCAGACGTAGAATTTCATTAGATGTAAACTCTCAAAAAAAAAAAAAAAACCCAGTAAAAGTTAACTACGTTATGTCCACAGTGTATCATTTGGTGAGTATTCCTTTTCCTCTCAAAATGCAATTAACCCTTGAAAGTGTCAGCAAAGTCCCTGCTGCTTTGCAGGGGGCACACCGCACAAATTACACAGTTTAAAGTTAAAACTGATTAGTAAGAACAGAGACTGTGTGCATTAAAACGAAAAAAAAGAGTTATTTCAGTGAATAAAACAAAAATAAAAAATTACCAATTGTAGTTTTTTTTTAGCACTACTGTATTTGTAATCATTCCCTACACTTGGAATTGTCTAGTTACAGTACCTTGTGTGAAAATGTATTTTTTAATGTAAGATCCAAAATAAAATAATGTCCCTAGCGTGTCCCTAGCATAAAATATCTTATGAGGAGACCCAGCTTTTATCCTGTTGAGGTCTGATGATACATGACCGTTTGTCATCCACTTCTGACTCAAACGGCAAGTTCTAGCAGGCATATAATACAACTGCTTAACGTAGAGAATCCTATGCTCTTGTCATATAACCAGAAGTTCTCTGCATCAACATTCTCCCTAGGCAGAAAAAAACTGGATTGTGCAAGCTTGTAACATATTCTATCTGGCATTATCCCAAAATTGAGTCATTGAAGCATGAATTTTTTAGCATCAATGTCAACTTTATCAACTAAAGCCTTTGTGCTTTCTGCACTGTGTAATTGTTTGTGTAGTTATCATCAGGCCCTGTAACTCAAAACATGACTAAAAAATGGTGTAACACCAGACTGATCGTGCTGAGCAGTCCCGAGTGAAAGCGTGCAAAATTCAGGACGATTATGTGGCTACACATTCATACCCACGCATTACACAAATCAAACACCAGCTTCACCAATATGCACATTACTACCACACACTAAATTACTCAAATCAAACCCTTAAAGCAAAAAAGCGCACACACCAGACTACATTAAAAGAATAAACCTGCACTCAGCATTCAAGTCCCTAAGCCACTGTATAAACACAGACATGAAGGAACATATTTTCCACTTGTGTTCCAAACCTCAGTTCAAAGTTAAGCACAAACCTCAACAATGTGACAAGCCCAATCCTCTCCTGAATCCTTTCCCTAAACTTTTTGTGTACTGACTCAATATTTTTTGGGTTCAAACTCTTACTGGGCCACAGGGCTCTCAAAGCATATGAGAGGGCTTCGACCTCTAGACTAGAGGTGTTCTGATTGCCACATATTCCATCAGTTAATGTTGTGACATTCTCTTATTTTAGGTGATCAACCAAAACAAATGGAGCTTTGTGAAACTGCATCCATGTTTTCAGTATTAGTGGAGTTTGTTTATGTGATCTTGACCATGTTGAAGTGAAAGAAATGTGGACAGAGCTTAGCGCAACCACAGTTTGAGCCTCAAGGCATCCACTCCATTGAGATAATATCTGAAGAGCCGCTTGTCCCTCACAAAGCCCAAGTTCTCATAAAGCTTCAGGGCGGATTTGTTAGTGATCTCTGTTTCCAGCACCACCTTGTAGGAAAAATACAATACAAAGAGCAAATGATTAGAAAGGAAAAAATTGGTTAAAATCAAATGTGGTCAATCAGCAAAGACAAGTTTTGTTTCTTTAGTTTTGCAAGTAATGGTATTTATGAACATCAATTAAGGGTTTATAAAACATATAGACACAAACACCTATATTTATATTTTGTGTAGTGTTAGCTTTTATTATTTTGTTTAAGTTGTATCTGCTTTCTTTTTTCTTACTGTCCACTTGCTGTCAAAACCATGTAAATTTCCCTCTTGTGGTATTAATTAAGGGTTATGTTATCTTATTAACGTAAAAGATGACTCAAAATGTATGACAAGAAATGTTCAGAGCTCACCTCATCACAGTCTCCCTCTACCATAGCACAGATGGCCTTCTTCACAAGGTTAGTACCTAAAACAAACAAACAAAGAAGTTATTTTCAAGGACAGCAGTGTGTACAGTCTTGCTAGTGGCCTCTCTCTTCTAACAAGAAATATTTGCCAACTCTGTATAAATTATACAACAATTAAAAGAAAGAGTATCTACTTTAAAAACTAAGCAAACTAGATAGTAATACAGAACCCCAGACAAGTGCACACAACTACCCTGCAAATAATGTAAACAATGAGACACGCACCAATGCTTTTTCGACGATGTTTGGAGTCCACAGCAAGCATGGCAATGTACCCACGTCGGAACATCTTCTTGTGCATGTCTAGCTTACACACAATAGCTCCCACACACTCCTCTTCTACCATTGCCTAAAGTTCACAACATCCACACATATTAATGCTCAGCCATCTAAAATCAGAAAGTGATACATTTTTAAGCAGTACTTTCCGCTCTGATTTAAAACAACACAGCACGAAAAATCAAAAACATGCAAATTAAAAAACCTACAAACTAAAAACAATAGAAACAAACTTTGTGTGAGAAAATATCTAAAACGAGTTTAGAAGGACAAATTATTTTCAAAACACAACATTAACACAAGTCTATAAATTTGCCCTGAGTGTTTCGATGCTCTGAACATCCTGCATTCAAAATTCAAGCAAAATGTAACTTAAGGTACATCTTTGTTGTTTTATTATTCAAACACAGCAATAAGAATATTTGGAAGAAAAACCTGAATAACCGTGTATATATTTCACAAACTGCTTATTCCAGTTCCAAAGATATTTAGAAATGTTATTCGGCATAATTAGCAATAAACATAGTTTTACTTTTTCCACTCTGTTAGAAAAATACACATTAAGATGACAAGTAATAATAGATTACACAGAAAACACACTAACTTGTAGCTGATTTCTTAACATGACCTCTTTAAGAAATGTCATGAGATTTCCTCACCAAAGTGCCAATAAAAGAATTAAAAAGATATCTGCATTTCAAGCTTCAGTGGAGTCATTTCCTTAAAAAATGCTACAATGGACATCCAACTAAATGTGCAGTATGAATTCCCAGATTTAAATAAACACTGGTCTCTGGACTGCAGCATTAACTTTGCTCTGTGTACAAAAATGAGTGTGGGTCTTTGTGTGTGGTTCAGCGACAACTGTAAATGCATACGGATTCTATAAAGAGCACCCCCTTTTATGTTAGAATAGCTCCTCAGCACCTAGTGAACCAACTCATGATTCCTTTGCTCTTTTTTGGGGTTTACAGTGGGGGTGGAAAGAGGTGCTTTAGATAGAAAGGTTGTTAGTTCTTCAGAGACCTTTTGTAGTCTGTCAGCAAGGGCTGAAGTAACAGTATATGGGTTGCCAAATAAAATATCTCTACATCAATGATGCTTCTAGGGTTTCTGTGTTAGTGGATGCTCTAGTGAATACTGACTCTAATCACTAATAGTCTAAAATGTTACCACCATTCAGTTTGTTTACCATATCAGCATTTTCCTTCTGTAGTTTAAACAAATAACAGTATATGTTTGCCAAATTAAACATGCAAAAATATGGTACCACCTCTGGATACTCCATGAGGATACTATTCTAGGGTTTTTTGGCAATTTTGGCAGTGGACCTGAACTCCATAACATTCCCATCCTGAAGTATTGCCTATTAACACCCACTTAATTTTTCAGAGACCTTTTGTAGTCTGTCAGCGAGGGCAGAAATGACAGCAAATGATGGCATCATCTCTGTATTATGAATGATACTTCTAGGGTTTATGTTATATTCCATTGGATGCTCTGTTAAGACTGAAGTGTTGACTACTGCCCTGTATATTTTGACAAACTCCATAACATTTCCATCCTGAAGTTTAGCACCCTTTCAGTTTCATTCAGCCAGCCCACAGAGGGATCCCACTACGTACCAGAAAGCAGAGCTGGGGCCAGTTGTGGATAAAGTACCGGTACGTGTATATGGAATAAGGCTCGGACAGATCCTTGGTTATGAGTCTCATTATGCCTGGCATTTGAAGTTCAGACTCATAGCGTACATATTTGATCTCCTGACTTCGCCCTGTTTCTCTGGATGGCGAGTGATTCAAGTCTAATCTGGAGAATTCCTCCAGAGGTCCATCAGGAACAACAACTTCAGGCCTTGGACAAGGTGCACTCACACTTTCCCCTTTAACACTCGGGTGACACAGACACTGACTGTTCTCAGTTCTGGAAAAGGGTAGCCTGTCGTGGATGCTACTGTCCCCGTTCGTGTTAATATCATGGTGAGGGAAGCAGAGCCTGTCGTCATGTAGCTCCATGGCTGGGGTCTGGTCGTGGCGAAACCCGGCCAGTCCGATGCAGCTTAACCCATTTACCTTCCTCTCTAACGCCTGGCAGTGTGGGTATACATCCGAGAACAGGCGCTTCTGGTTGTCCTCTCGCTCCACTTTGCACTCACCGACCTCCTGTTTCGGCCCAATGTCTGATATAACCGCGTCTTTCAACTCCCACTCAACCGTCTCCCCTTCCCCGGGCAGGGTGCACCCGTCCCCGGGGAAGAGGCAAATCTCGGCCGTGGCTGCGGGCAGCGCGGCGCTAGGCCCTGTCGGCACCGCAGCCATTCAGTCTCATTCAGACCACGACTTAACTTTACAACGACAGGATTCACAAAGTAAGAGTATTCTTTAACCTGCAACACGTTATGATTAAATAAAACTCATACATTGCAGCGATAAAAAGAAAAACTTTCCCGGAGCTACACTCTCCTTCTCCGCCGCGTCCCTGGCAGCTCACTGCCGGCAAGCCGGGTGATAGAGTCGCTACGGTTACTGTGAAGTAGTTGCTAGGTTTTACGACAGTGTGTTTATCAGACCTAGCCCCTCCCCCAATAGGCGTGAAAACAATAATAATACTTATTGTTTAGAATTCAATAATAATAATAATAATAATAATAATAATAATAATAATAATAATAATCATCATCATCATCATAATCATCATAATCATCATAATAATAATCATAATCACAATCATCATTGTTATCATCATCATCATCATCCTCATCATCATCATAATACAAATAATAATAATAATCATAATAATAATGATAATGAGAACGAGAAGATCTAGCTGGTG
>JBBKCR010000148.1:5066012-5078357 GCA_037577295.1 Ladigesia roloffi | reverse complement strand
GTGTGTGTGTGTGTGTGTGTGTGTTTGTGTGTGTGTGTGTGTGTGTGTGTGTGTATGAAAATGTATGATAGTTTTATACATACCCGGGCTGGATTACACTTTTTTCCATATGGTATTCAGTACATCATTTTCTGATGGAATCAGCTTGATGTGCCATCCAATAATTCCAATAACTATTTTGAGCCTTATATTTGTTATTAATATTCAATCTTAGAAATGCTTCTTTAACTATTGTGAATTATTTAGAAACACCATAAATTATTCGGTAGCTATGTAAGGCACCAAATGAAGATATCCGTCCTTATTTAGTGGGTAGTTAATGTGGAGAATATATAAGGGTCACAGATCTCAATGACTCAATGACTCAATGACTCTGAGCACTCTGACTGTAAGTCATATGATTCCTCACATACTGATGAGTACATGCAGAAAAAAATTCAAGTGTGATGAGGAAAGGTTTGTCCAAAGTTTGTCCACACCTGCTGAACCAAATATTGCAACATTGCTGTGAGGATTTCACTGTATTCAATCACAAGAGCATTAGTGAGGTCAGGTACTGATGTTAGATGGATAGTTCTGGATCAGAAACAGCACTCCAGCTCTTCCCAATGTTACTGCGTGGAGCTCCATCACTCCAGAGATGGCAATTCCACTGCTCCACAGCCCAAAGCTGGTGGGCTTTATACCCCTGTAGCTGACACTTGGCAATGGATATGTTGATCTTAGGCTCATGTGTGGCTGTTCCAGAGCATCTAATTCTACTCTGAAGGCTTTTCTATCCATTTTTTGTACGCCATGTCGTCGATGTGTGCACCATAATGTAAAACTAAATCACTATTTACAAAGAGTGTCTAGATACTTTTGGACATGTAATGTATAAGCAGAGTAGGAAAAGGAGAGGAGAGATAAACTGAAAATGAGACACTCTACACTGGCAGCCCTGGCACACTTGAGACCCCTGACTGTCAGATCGTCCCAGGGCCTTTCTGACGGGCGCCAACACAGCAGGGAAGAGAGACAATCGGGCAGCAGCAGGCTCAGGGCACAGAGAGGAGGGGGAGCAACCGAGGAGTGAAAGAAGCGAAAGAACCATTGAGGGTCCATAAGGATGAAACCAAGGAGCAGAGAGAGATGGAAGGGGAAAAAGGGAAATCAGAGAGCTGAGAAGATGGAAATATTGGGAAAGTAAAAGTTATTTAGGTAAGTAAAAGTGACTGGAAAGGAATAAGGGGAGGATAAAGCAAGAAAGGGGTGGAGGGGAAAAAGCCTGAAGGAAGAAGTGCAGAGAAAAGGGCTGGTGTGATAGGAAAAGGGAGAGGAACTGAGTGATAAGAGAGAATGAGCCAAAGGAGAAGAGTGGAGGAGAGATGGGAGCGGGTTGTGGAAGGGTAAGAGGGACTTCCTCCATTCTCTTTATCATAGACACAGATCATGGTGTTCGCATACTCATCCAAGTCAACCATCTGCCTGAGTTAGATAAGCCTTTAAGAGACTGGCCATTGAGCTGTCAGGGAGAACAGAGAAAGAGTGAGTGAGAGTGAGAGACAGTGACTGAGAGTGAGAGAGAAAGAGAGAGAGAGAGAGAGAGAGAGAGAGAGAGAGAGAGAGAGAAAGAAAGAGAGAGAAAGAGAGAGAGAGAGAGAGATTGAAAGAGAGAGAGAGATAGACAAAAAGAGTTTCAGAGAGAGACAGAGACACAGGGAAAGAGAGAGAAAGAGAGGGGGTAGAAAGAAAGATATACAAAAAGAGAGAGTTTCATAGAGAAAGCAAGAGAAATACATTGTTAGAGACAGAGAGATATTGAGTGGATAGAGAGAGAAGGCAGCAGGTATTTTGACAGGTGGACAGAGGAGGTGTGGTCAGCTGTTAAATACCCTGATCTTCTATTAAATATATAATTGTCACAGAGATTGTTGAAAGTCTACAGATTAAAATGAAGGACAAATTGATACATGCAATTCAGTTGTAAATATGGTATCATTTCATTCAACAACATGTTTTTGCTTAAAGCATTTTCTTTAAAAACACAAAATCAACTCCTCACAACACACGTCCAGCCTCACAGCCCACATGACCAACCCAACTAGAATATTGAGATATTAAACATCTATACAAAACAAACACACAGACACATGACAAAGCAAACAATGACTGACTGAAAATATCAGAATTAAGTACGTCCGGCAGAAAAAAAACCCATATAAACCGTTAAAAATATGATGAATTACAGAATTCAGGGAACATTTAGGAGGATGTTCTCCATATGTTTTGGAATCTCATCAATAAATAATAGTTATTAAATGTTCACCTTTACTTGGAGAATTTTCCCTTTTATTTCACTGTTAATAAGCATTAATATTAATAACATGGCAAACCATTTACTAATCTGAAATCTGTTTACAGAAAACTGCTGCCTTGACTCATTTGCCCAACTTCTTTCAGGTCCACTTGGGTGCTGTTAATAAGTATAATTGCAAAAAAAAACATTTTTTATTGAGTAGTAGAAGCTATTTTCCATAAACGGTTTTCTTTATAATAGAACTAATTTTCTTTCAGAGGCTGATGACTGATTTACATTGAGTTCTATTTTAAGAGTGTGACTTGAAAAATATTTGGAGAATGTATTTTTGGAAAATATTTAATAATATGACATATTCTTATGAACTTATGAACGGAAAATATAAAAATATTGTTTACAAAAAAAATTCCACAGTATACACAATGATTATCAAAAACATGGTGATTGCCTGCAAAATATACTGCTGGTCCTCCACATGCCACCAAAACACCCCAAGGCTCTGAGGACACCCTGTGGTATCTGGCACTAAGACATCAGCAGCAGGTCTTTTAACTCCTGGACTTTGCAAGTTGGGGCCTCCATGGATCAGAGTAGTTTGTCCAGCACATCCCACACATGCCCAGGCAGAATGAGATCTCGGTCATTTGGAGTCCAGGGCAACACCTTGGGGACTTCATCAAACCAAACTCAAATAAGGTCCTCGCTGATGTTCAGGTTCAAATTTCTGAAGGAACTTTTGTTTTATAAGAATGGTTTAAAAAATCTTCAACTTGCCTCACTTGTAATTTGTCAGCCAAGACATATTTTGTTTAAAACGTTTTGTGAGGCTTGTGGTGCTAGCGTACTCTAGAAATCAGAAAATCCCATCAACCACCTCAACCCACTCAAACAACTATTCAGAAATGTGGTGGTTTAGGATACAACATGACTTTACTTGAGCCATAAAACTTTAACAAATCTTTACAGCCTTTTTAGACATCATGGTCTGTTTTCCTCTAGGAGTACATGGAGCTGAGGCAGCTGGTAGGGGTTAGAATGTTAACCCTGTGATCAGGAATTTGTGGGTATGATTCCCAAGACTGCTAAGCACCCCGGTGGTCCCCACACACTGCTCCCCGGGTGCTGGTTTACTGGCTGCCCATTGCTTTACTTGGTGAAGCAGAGGAAGGATTTCTTGTTGTTCACACTGTTCTGTGTTGTGTTTGCCTATGACCAAATGGTCATATATTACTCACATGAGTTGGTCTGTGTGGTAGAGGTAGCTCAGTGGGTATGATACTCTCCTCTGAACCATGATGCCCTGGGTTCGAATCTTAACTGTGGGACCACCACTGGGTCCCTGAGCAAGGACCTTAATCCCAAGTTGCTCCAGGGAGACTGTCCCCTGTTGTTAAGAATATAAGTCACAAAGATCTCTGCTAAATGACATAAATGTCTGGAGTTGTTTTCTGTGGCAGTGGTAAGTCCTCTCTAGCTCAAAGTGAAATCAAAGTTATCCTTAATGTCATCTCAGCAATGTCCATGTATACAGTAAGACAGGACGATGTGTTTAAGGTACAAAAGGGCTGTACGCACACACACACACACACACACTCACATTATATTTATATATATATAAAGCATAAACAAACTAGTGGAAAATGTGTGATTTGGTACATGGATGTACAGTAGGATGGAAAATAATTTGTTAAATAATCTTGTACAAGGTGGTACATTGTAGTTCTCTTCATCTGCATGGGTTGAAAGAAGTTGGGAATGTTACAGAAACTATTTCAGTGTCGAATGACTTCACAACTACAGTGCTAAATTAAAGAAGCTAAAATTCCTAAAATGTCTTTGCTGATCTAAAACATCTGGGGTAAATGTAGAATTTTTTTTTTTGCCATTGTACTCCTGAAAATATAGCATGTTTTTATCAAGGTAATTCATAAATAAACAGTATAATGAATAAATAAACAGCCTGCATTTGGATTTGGGATGAGTCGTCTATATTTGATTGTCATCTTGGTGCGAATGATGAGTGACATTATTTAAATTTCAAAATACACTTTGCAGTCTAAGATCTAATAAACCAATAAACCATGGTGTAGAGTCTCTGACAGGTAGCCTGTGTCACTGTATTAGAGTCTATATTGATAATTCACTACACACTTACATATTTTCCTTTTAAAACCATGTGTTTGTCCTTCTGACACTCTTGTTTGAGTGTGAGGTCTGTTGGTTATGTGTAGCAGATACTGGGCTAGTTTTGTGGCCCATTGGGGACCTAGTGGTGTAGAGCTGAAGGTTGGGGGTTAGGGGGGATTAGAGAAGGCCAGTTGGATCATTTTACAGCCGTCGGACCCTCTCTACCCCCCTAGCTTCCTGAACAATGAGGATTAAACCCCTCTTGTTCTTAAACTCTGAAAACGGCAGGGTGACAAAGACTGTATTTCTTCCATCAGTCTCAGATTTAAGCTGCACTGGAGGGGTAGGCGCTCAGGGTTTGGGTATTGGGGTAGGGGGTTCATCACAAGCATGAATCCCAGACAATTTCCTCTCCATGGCAAAGTGAGATGTAAAGTTATATATGTCTGCTAAAAAGTAAAGCCTAAGACTAAAATCCTATCCGTATATAGTAAATATGTGCCAGTAGTCTGATTTCAGATTTGAGGCACCAAAAAGACTAATATTGCCCCCAGGCTAGATTAATCAATTAACCACATTCCTATAAAGCTTCCACCATGAAGCAGCTTGTCCAAATGAGATTACGAAAGTTTGGACATGGGTTTATTAGACAAGATGACTTCACATCGATTCTGAGTTTGAAACAGATAAATGGATAAATAAACATCTGTATTTGAGAATATTAGTGTCATATCAACAAACTGGTTTTGTGAGTATTTTAACTTCTTACTTTTCATAATAAGTACACACACACAACATACACACTTCTATTGGAGTGTGGTCAAAAATTAGTTGACATGGTTCTAATTTACTTAACGTGCATCAAACCGGTGGTCAGTTTTAGTAACAATTTTGTCATACTTTGAAAAAGTGCAACACTCATATTGAGAAAGCAGAGAAAAATGACACAAAGGTGGTGAGAAAAAATGAGAACGAATGAACTGAAAGGTGGATCGGGGGACCCCATGACCAGCCTGGCTCCAGCTGAATTTCCCAGCTTAAAGCTGAGCAGCAGCAGGGCGGAGTGGGGCTGGAAAGAGAGGGATCAGACTGATAAAAGGCCCTCTTTTCTAAGAAATTGGGTGAAAAAAAGAAAAAAAAAACAGAAAGGGTTTGCCTCTCCCAATGGCCTGTCAAAGCCAATCAGTGTTTAGAGCCTTTGGAACATTGCTCGTATCGCAGGCTCCCTCTGACAATGGCGTCTGACGATGGCCGCCACACTCTTCAAATCAAATTTGGATCGCCCAGGACAGGTCCACTGAGAGGGGCAGAGGAAAGAGACAGGGGGTGTGAGCTGGGGTTTCATCCAAAGTATTCAACATTCATGTGGGAATGAACTGTAAAATAGTTCGAAGAAGGGGGAATGGTTTCTTTTTCGACCTTCGCATTCTCTGCTGTTTTGTCTTTCTGTCAGAAAGTGCAATTTGTTTACATTTTTAAGAGTACAAACTCTGCACCTTAAAACACTTAGTCGTGAAAAGCTGAATTTCCATTTATTAGGAGAAGACACTTAATATGCACACATTTGAAAAGTTTCAGATCATATTATCCACTTCCCAGTTCATGCAATCATGTATATGATGACAGGATAAACATAGCCGCTAATTATATAGCCTCATCTACCTACGATGCAGATATAGCCTAACCCACTCTGCGTGAATTTATAACTGTTCTGCAGTCAATCAGAACTGAGGTTATTTACGTAAGTTTTAAAAAAACATAAAATAAAACAGCTTGCTTGATTTTTAAGGATCAATAAATGCTTGGAAATTAACAAATCATTTTTTTTGCTTTGTTGGATGGCACTTTTACCAGCTGGAACAGTTGACTACAGACTTTCAAAACCAAGATTTGTTGAAACTATGAAACACGGCGTGTTGAGTCGTAGATAAACGGAGGAAGTCTTGAGGCTCAGGGAGGCTGCCTCTCCCTTAGAGAGATGAGGCCTGAAAAGACAGGACCTCCCTAAGTCACATTGTCAAACAAATCCCGATTGGAAAAAAAAGAAAGCTGGCCCGTGTTTATTCCTTCTTAGACTCTAGTTAAGCTAGTCGTTCTATGGCCGCTTTCGGAAGCTTGGGTTTTTCCACTGGCCTACGTTAAATCCCTCTTCTCTGCTTCCGCACTGGCCGAAGCCATGGGGGCCATCTTTCCCACACACTTCCCGCTCCGTTCCCAATCCCAATCCCCCTCAAGCTAATGTTTACCCGTCAGCCCAAACAATGACCGGCTCTTGGCAATTAAACAGCGTTTTTAGGAGGGGATCCGTGGCGCACTGGTCTAATGGCATTACTGTTGGGACGATTCATCCACTGAATAGTCAACAGGATTTCGCCTCTCATGGGGAGAAATACAGCTTTACCAAGTTACCAGTATTACAGGGCTTTACCAAAGCTTAGGATTCAGGGTTCACAGATTACTGCCCCCCTAAAGGTAGAAGAAGGAAAGGGGGAATCATGGGTCTGGGCCACTGGACCGACTTTACTGATCCTTCTGATTGGAGATTCTGGTGACTCATAGTAGTCTTTTTCAATTGAATTACATGATGGAAAGCACACCACTGTACTGCTGAAAGCAAAATGCTGTAATTAATTCATTATAACTTGACGAGGCTATTGTCCTTTATTTCCCAGG
Source organism: Ladigesia roloffi (assembly GCA_037577295.1). NCBI lineage: Eukaryota > Metazoa > Chordata > Actinopteri > Characiformes > Alestidae > Ladigesia > Ladigesia roloffi. Next base: position 5,071,258 of record JBBKCR010000148.1, on the reverse strand, counting down.
ATCTGCTGCATTTAGGACTTTTAGAAGATTCCTGCAGAACTGACAGCAGTTTTTGCAGTGCTTATTCTACTTTCAACTCAATGGGAAACTGACCAGAGTTAATGAGGCTTTTCTTTATATCAATTCAGGAATTGTCTGATGATGTAACTCCACTGGCCATAGTTATCTGACTTCAAAGAAGAGAAATGCATTAATGGACAGTATATCAGATTTTTTTATAGTTCTTAGATCATAGACTCATTCCTTGTGGTAACTGCAAATGCCTATACCAGAGCATCTGTGTGGGGTTCTGCTGTCCCAGTGGTCACTTCTGCCTCAGTCAAAGGCATGCAGCACATGGTGACCCCTGAACCCTCCAGGCTGAGCTTGACTGGGTGCTTGGAGACCCAAAAGCACAGCCAACTCCATTAGCTCACAATGAGTGGCTAATTACTCCATTAGTACTTCAGTACTCCACAGCAGAAGCCTCGCTACAGACAGCTTGTCCCCCGTTTGCTTTACCAGGCACCTTAATTACTCCATCATTCTCTGTTTGTCATCCAGTAGCCTTTGTTTTAAACACATTCTTGTCATTTTGTATATAGGGGCTTGTCCCTAATTAACTCTCGTGAAAAGTGGAAACATGTGTTGAGTGACCTCATCTGAAGGTTTTCTGATTGTTTCCTTCTTGGCTATGTAAGTTAGCAAAATGAGCATCAGCAGCTATCAGACTTTCTACCTATCGCTCTCTCCCGCTCTCTCTCTCTCTCTCTCTCTCTCTCAATATCCATTAAAATATTCCTTGGTACTTGCATCAAATTAGATGGACATCAATATAATTTAATGTAATGTGCAGGATGTTGTAATTTATCTGTTGGGTTACAAGATGTCTATCACATATTACAAATCTTAACCGTATGTTCTTTAAACTTGAGAGTAACTAACATTTTTGCATCGCTTTCCATGCAATTTGTAAGACGACACAAAATTTGTCAGTTCATGAAAGTCAATTTGACGGAATGCAGCTACTGTCTGTTTCATAAATCCATCAGAACTAGGCCTTATTGTCCTTCAGTAACATTGATGGAATATATTTGTATGCCGGTATGTGCACGTTATGCAAAAATATAGATGCACAAGTCATTTAACATCTACAAAACTGTTATTAGTGTGTATTGAAATACTTTTTCACTTTACATTTGTACATGACTTTTCATATCAAGACAGCTACAGTGTAACTTTTAACATATTTTAAGTGACAATATTAATTTTAAATATCAAGCACAGTCTCCACTCAGGAGAATGACTGATTTTCTAAACTTCTAAGAGAGAGAACTTATCATAATGTTTATTTTGTTTTCTGTTCAAAGTTCAAGGTCTGGGTTTGTACACTAATTTTGGGATATAGACTGTGCCAGTATCTGTGTGTGTGTGTGTGTGTGCGCGACTGGTGGATTTGGTATAAGGGGGTGCAGGTCGGCTGTTCAAAGACTGGCTTTTTGCATTGTTGGTCTGGAGGGGATTAGGGCAGTAGAATGGACCTTCTAATTAAAAAGGATAAGTAGGCAGAAAACTAGCGAGAGGCACATGGGAGGAGTGGAGGAGAGAGAGAGAAAAAGAGAGAAGGAACAGTCTGAAAGAGAAGAAAAGGAAAGAAAAGAAAAGAGAAACTGTTGTTCAGCATCACTTCTTCAGCCAGACAGCCATTCAGGCCAGATTAACTTTACACTTCACTGTCTCACTCCATCCATTTCTATGTTATACTGTTCTTTAGTTTATATTCAGTAAACAAACCCAGCAAATGAAAAGCTGAGAATATACCCCCCAGTCCCCTTGCGTTTGTATCTGTGAAGTGTTCTGAGTTTTTTCAGGCTTGATGCAGAATTTGAGTTTCTTCAGGCTCAGTAAGAGCAGTATGTGGGCTGTTCAGAGTCAGGATTGGAGACTGTGATTTTCTCCTACTCTTCTGTCTCAACAGCAGTATGGAGTACTCCACCATCATATAGCCCTTAGTATGCCTACTCTGCATTCATATAGCCTAATCCCTAATTCACAAAAATAATTTCCCAATTATACACTGGAAATCTGATTTAGAACAAGAAATTTAAATCGGATTTATGTACGATATACTGTACGCAATATATCTAGTATTATCAGGTGTAGGTGCTTTATGGTGCACCAATTGCTGAAACAGGTATTCATAAAAGAACAAAGTGCTCTGGAACCATGGTCACCAGGAAGAATGCCAAACATTAGCAAGAATTCCTCAACGCTGGGCTTTGGAGTGGAACTGTGTTGTCTGGAGTGGAGGACTCCAATTAACAAATAATTAATAATAACGCCAGAACCTGAATTTACAAACCCTAACCCTAACACTTTTTGGGTGAATGCAGTCCAATATGTCACTGGGTAACAGAATAGATACCTGAGTGTGTTTTAAACCTTTAAAACGTTTTTTCATAATAATTTATAAATAAATCTTTCCACGCCAAAATTATTTACTTGAAACAAAGCCCAGAGATGCTGGAAATTTGTGTGATCATACCGCAAACAAACTGTTAAGTATGTACTTTACTCATATTCCAAATGAGAGATCATGAGGCATTCCAACCCAAGGTGATCTATACGTGTTCAGACATTTAAAAGTGTAATAATGGTTAAATCTTTTGAAAAATGTGCTATATTAATCCTTACATGTATTCATTTCGTTTTGGACATTAGTTAACAAAAAAACGAACAAATAATTGTAACGTGTACACATATTTAATTGTAAAAAGCATAGGCATAAGAGTGAACCAGAATTAATTTTTAAGATGTTATTTTCACGAACAAATAACTGACTCCCTTGTCATTAAAATGAGCGCGTCCATCTTTACCAAAACATAAATAAATGAATCCCCCCCGGAGGTTAGGAGACCCCCTGCTGGTGGCATGCGGTTAGCTGAATTAACGAATAAACAATATTTTGTTTCATTTTTAACACACTCATATACACACACATTATATTAAAACAAATCAAAACAAAAATCACCCAGCTAGCGCTCCTGAAAAGAAACCAATTGCATGAAGAATAATGCACCTGTGGCTGTACTTCTTGATTTTCCCTCAGAACTGCAGAAGTCAATTCCAGGTAAATAGATCATCGAAACTACCAAGCCCAGGACCAGAACAGAGAGTTCAGATTATCAAAATGAAGAACTTTACTTTAGAACCAAACATCTTTGAAGGGAATGTTATAAGTGTGTGGAGAAACTGTGGAAACATTTCAACCATAAGTAACTGTTCTCGTGGGGTTGGGGAAAGTATTTTAAATACAAGTTAGGCAAAATGTTGCTTTATCATTTTGCACCACGAGCAACCGCGCTGTATTTGTAACACACTTGTCTGTTTGTAATAAGCTTTAAGAGGTTTTATGTTCTTTTTTGCTATAAGACTCAGCGAAATGTTTAATGCACATAATGTTAATTTATTTAAAAATCCCTTGGGCTGTTTAAGATTCGCATCGGAGCAATAATAAGATTTTTTAATTGTTGTTTTTATGTATTTTCTTGATATTTTCTGCCATCCAATCCTGAAACGGGTGTCGGAAAACGGGTGGAAAAAACAACGCATCAGATAAAGCCGTGACTTCTTAAGTTGTCCAGGAGAAGGTGGGAGAGATGTGAGTGCGTGTGTGTAAGTGTGTGTGTTCGACCTTCCCCCGGCCCATTTAGCGTGTGATATTTATACAGATGAATTATGTAGCGAGGGGAAGATGAAAGCAGCCAGCAGGAGCCAAAGCCCAAATTCGCCTGACAAATTCGGAGCCCACACGCTCGCGTTTAATCCGGAAAACGACAGCGAGGAAATTAGTTGTTGGTTTTATTCACCCGCTTTCACCGTCAACCTGGCTGGAGCTGAGTCTCAGCAAAGGCTGAGCAGAATTTAGTTTTCAACCCTAAAACCATACATATTCTAAATTAGATGCAGAAATGACAGAGCAGAACCTCCATCGTCTCTGCGTGACTCTGCTGTCCTGCACCACCCCACACGGGACCCCCAGGTGTTACCCGACAGGAGCGTTTCCGTCATCAACTTTACAGTTATAGAGGGCCTTAGTATTATATTTAGCAAAATTTTCACATGGCCGTGTAAAGTTAGCATGAAAAACTCTTCAGAATGGCTTGTGCTGAGTCCTTTATCCTGGGACTCTTTCTGTTTAGGGTTAATAAGAAATTATGACCGCTTTCCATACACCTGAGTCACGTGATGGTCATGTATTTTATATCAGTATCACTTCTCATACACCTGAGTCATGTGATGGTCATTTATATAATTACAAGTATATATTTTTATTTATCCAAAACTCCTGAGAGCCCTCAGAATCAATGTCATGCTCTTCTTCCTCTTCTTCTTCTTCTACTACTATTATATTACTATTATTGATAATAATAATGATAAAAAATAATATTACTAATTATGACGTTTATGTTTATAACAATACAGTTATAACAATATCTTTACCATTGTTTTTATGTTTGTTGTCATTATTGGTTAACCATATCACAAAGTAGACAAATGCAGTATTTTATTAGTCTTTTTTAGTATTCTTTAGTATTTTTATTGCTAGTACTTCTAATGCTGTTGATAAAATAAAGTTAATAATAACAATAGTTACACTTGGGAAATGTGGGATTTGATTTCGTGAATACACTGGTTTGGTATGCAGCTGCACCTTTTCGCACTCTTCCTCTCTGATGCCTCTTATTACCCTCTTTAGGTTCTTTATAATTGATAGTTTATATCATTACAATATTACTCACCTTTCTGAAACCAATGGCTGAAATTAAAAAACATTTATCGAGTTGTCTTTCTTTCTTTTTTTTCTTTCTGGCATTCTCACATTTTCTAAACGCTAAAGGGGGGGGGGGTACAGCTAAGTGGCCGTTTGATTTCCTCCACACTCTGTTTGTCTGGCTGTGGTCTGAATAATCTTCACTAATCAACACTTAAAAAATCTAATTAACGCTCGCTCTTAATGAATCGCTCCACAACTGCAGGACCCTCTCGACTTTCTTTTATTTAACAAGAGCGCCGTCGGAGTTAATAACAAGGGACAAATCAACTACGGAGTCCATTAAAAAGAGTAGTCAGAAAAACGTAAAACAGATGGATAGATAGATAGCTAGATATATATAGATATATAGATATATAGATGGATAGATAGATAGATAGATAGATAGATAGATAGATAGATAGATAGATAGATAGATAGATAGATAGATAGA
>JBBKCR010000148.1:5047593-5065977 GCA_037577295.1 Ladigesia roloffi | reverse complement strand
AGATAGATAGATAGATAGATAGATAGATAGATAGATAGATAGATAGATAGATAGATAGATAGATAGATAGACAAACAAACAAATAAATAGTGACTTGGTTCACACATATAACCATTTTTCATACAAATCAAAAATACGTATAACGGCAGCACAGATTATCCTGAACAGAAAGTGGGTCCAATGAAGGTCCGGACTGTGTTAATTATCATATATTTAATTCATGTGGAAATGAGCTCGGACTGTTCTGTTTTCTTTATCAGCTTTGTTTATCTGCCCCACAGCGGCCTTTGTCTCTGCAGAAGCCCCCCAGTGGAGGGGCTTCTCCTCAGGGCCGCGGACACCGGGGGGAGCGCTGCTACTTTCTGTAGTGGCGGACGGGCGGTGGGTGCGGGGTTTGTTTGGGTGATTGGGGGGGAGTTTCAGACCCGCCCCACACACACACACCGCACAACCCCCTCCCTTACACCCTGCAAAACGCACGGAAGGCTGGGAAGGAGAGAGAGGAGCGGGAGGAGGAACCGTAAAGAGGTCTGTTCATTTAGCTGTGGAGCATCACTCTGTCCTCTTCCCCCAGGACGAAGGGAGCATGATGGCGTATCTGAAACACTCAGCCCCGTACGGAATGAACGGGCTCAGCCTGTCTACGGGCATGGAGCTCCTTCACCCCACCGTGGGCTACCCAGGTAAACTCACATCCAATTATTGATACCATTTTGTCAATAAGGACATGCTTGTGTTATTTACTCACATACTGAAAAGTAAAACGAGCCAAATTAAAGCAATTGTTTTGGATGCTATTGATGCAACTTTAGGCTGAAATGGGTTCTTTTAACCCTAAAAGTGGACCCTAAAAGATTGTTAAAGAACATTCGCAGACGAGCTGTTTGAGTGAGAATCGCACTTCTAAAGTTTTAAGATTGTAAAAAACTCAGCTTCAGCTGAAAGTTTGCCTTGAAAAATATTTAGAAACCTTTATGTTTAAGTCAGAACACAGCTGTCAATTAACAAAACAATTACATGTATTAATTACATAGATTTTAAACACTTGGACTGTGATTTTGAATGAAATAGCCCCTTTTTAAACACTATGGATGTAGAAGCCTTTATTTCATGATATATTTATGTGACTGTTGGAAACTTTTGGTTTAGTCACGGTACCGAGCGTCTATCATAACCAGTGTGTGTGAGTGTGTTGAGTCACTTAATACTGGAATCGTTTTAATATAAGCAGATTTACTATGTCAAAATCTGATTGTTGTATTTTTGGGGACTCTGTTAATATAAAAGTTAGTTTTTAATTTTGCTTACAATTCAGTAACGCGCTACTTCATTTAATTCTTTTTTCAACTCAGTTTACATTATTGTGTGAGGAGAGTGGTGAATCAGAGTTGATCTGAGTAAAGAGAAAAGAGGGAAAGTTAGAAAAACCATTTTGTGCTGCTTGAAACAAAAATAAAGTGTTGATACTTTGTCATTAATACCCGAAAGTAAAGCTATCATAAACAGAAAGAAGCGAGATCTGCTTCTAGATAATGCAAGATAATAATATAAAATTAGAATGAAAGCAAGCTAAAATAAGTATTAATAGATGTGTGTATGTCTCTGTTTGTGCACATTATAATTATCTAAATAAATTGTTCATTGCAGCTGCACCCCGTAAGCAGAGGCGCGAGCGCACCACTTTTACTCGCGCGCAGCTGGACGTGCTCGAGGCGCTTTTTGCTAAAACGCGTTATCCGGACATCTTCATGCGCGAGGAGGTGGCGCTCAAGATCAACCTACCGGAGTCCCGCGTGCAGGTGAGCACGAGATCCATGAAGACGAGGTTCACTTACTTATTAACTTAGAGAACCTTGACTCTTACCTAGAATATATGGTTACTATTAAGGGAGTTCCAGCTTTCACCATACAAATGAAATAAATCACTGTTCATTGTAGAGGCAAAAAAAATTTCAGGCTAAGAATAATATTACATTGATTGTAATAAATACTGTACATACTGGCTAATTAAAATTATAGTCAGGATCAGAAAACCTTGGTGATCCAGAAGTAAACTGTAGAAATGCAGCTTATATACAGTAGAAATAAACTCAGTATGAAAGTACAATATGCTATATATACAAATGCTGATTATATTATAACAGCCATTTAAAACACTATTAAATAGAACAAAGATTTAATATCAGTTTAAGATTTCAAGAGCTTTAAACATTGTTCTAATCTCACTGAGTAATTAAATTGACTAAATACTCACTGACACCAATTCTGAGTAATAAATAGACACTAATGTTTTTGTGCTTTTTGAAATCAGATTTGGGCTCAATATTAAATTGGTAGTGTGGTCTACCCTAATAAAGAAAAATGACAAATTAATCTAAGCATGTTGATTCTCCTCTTCGAAGCAGAAATAAAATAATGTCTGATTTGGATTTTTTATTTTAGTGTGAAATTGTTTTCTTCAGTACTTTTGGAATCTAGGTTTTCTTACTTCTGTTTTAGACCTTCTTATTTAGATCCCAACCTGGCTGTGTTGAATTTAGTTGTTTGTAATACTCCTTTACAGTCTCTCATTAAAGCATTTTACTTTGGGCCAGAATACTTATGAAAGCAAAAACGTCACTGCACAGGACAGCACATCTAGTTTTGTTTTACTGTTACCGTTTGTTTTTACTTTTACTCAAAATGTTGCATTATAGTCATTTCACCTCTGTCTGAATTATTACTATTGCAGACCTTCAGCTCAAAGAAACCTCATCACTATGTGACAACATAAAAATTCCAGATGATAACACTGAACCAAACTGGTCTTTAAACACTAAAGTTACATTAGTGCAATGTATGTTCATCCAAAATGTATTTTGGTGTCTTGGGAATCAGTTTAAATTGATTTGTAAAACAAGTCCCCAGACTATATATAGACTGATTAAATTGATTAAAATGATATTAAATGCTTAAATCACGTTAAAATAATATTTTTTTGGTGCGTGCAATATTTAAAAGTTCGTTTCCACATTCATAAATATAGTCCATCACCATAATTCCAGCATTCCCTATTCCATTTTATGTCAGTTGTAGGAAGCTTATAATTTACTTAAGTGTATCAACACAATGTCAATAATGCAGGTCTCTCTGTTCCTTACCACCAGCGTCTCGCAGTTAATCACACACACACACACACATCCTCACACCACAGACGGATAAGTGCAGTTGTTCCTCACATGTACAGTATTTCTGGTACAATATAGCTGTTTCTACCAATCTACCAGGCACCTGAAAATACGCAATACATATATTATACAGGTACACATGTTATATGTATATATGTGTACATTTTATATTATAGTGTGTTTAATAACTTTTATTTACCACATGTGTATCTAATAAAAAGTTATTTTGTCTTATCTGATCCACAAGGTTTGGTTCAAAAACCGCAGAGCTAAGTGTCGTCAGCAGCAGCAGCAGCAAACTCAGCCGGGCACCCCCAACAAAAACCGGCCGGTGAAGAAGAAGTCTTCTCCGGCCCGGGACACGAGCTCCGAGACGCACGGTCCGTTCACGCCGGTCTCCAGCGCACCTTTAGCGCCGATTCCCAGCAGCACCGGGCCGCCTGCGTCCATCTGGAGCCCGGCTTCCATCTCCCCGCTGCCGGACCCTCTCTCCACCACCTCCTCCTCCACGTCCTCTTGTATGCAGCGCTCATACCCCATTACCTACTCTCAGGCGTCCGGATACGGCCAGAGCTACACGGCCTCGTCCTCCTACTTCAGCGGGATGGACTGCAGCTCGTACTTGGGACCCGTGCACCCTCAGCTGGGCAACCACGGGTCCACCCTCAGCCCCCCATCAAGCTACGGAGCTCCGGGCCTTGCCTTCAGCGAGCCGACCCCATGCCCGGACTACAGCAAGGAGCAAAGCTGGAAGCTCGGCTTTAACACGGACTGCGTGGATTACAAAGAACACACGCCCTCATGGAAATTCCAGGTTTTGTAATATGCTGTAAAACACCAGACTCTTTATGCTTTACTCTTTTTGGGGGCGACCTTGTAGGAAATTCTTCTTTTGCCTGCTACGCCTGGAAAACCCAATGCAAAAGGAGAGTTCAACACATTTTTATATAACTTATTGAAAACTGTTCCTTTTTATGTTAGAAATGTAAGTGGAAACTGGTCCAATCTCTTGAAAAAAAAGCTTTTACTTGGCAAGTTACACAGGGTGGTGCTGTTATTTTTTTTCCCACCCATTTACAGACAGGCCACGCCCTTTAATGTTACGATTGGCTGATCAAGTCAACAGTAACGCATTACAAACCAACCACAGCGCAGGAGGGCGGGGCCTGTAGGAATAAAGGTGGGAAACAAAACGATGCACCGTTTTTTAAATGCACTACTCTATTTATGACAAGCGTTTAAGAGGTTCGTAGTATTTTTTTTACTGTAAAAGACAATCAGTGTGCGTGTTCCTTCTTTAAATGTTTATTTTCTGTCTCCAGCGAGTGTCTTTTTCTTTTTTCCTTTTAAAGAAGCTGTGATCTCTTTTAGGCTCTTTGAGCTTCTCAGTGAAGACCTGCTGTAATCTTGATAGTTTTTATGTCATTAATAAGGATAAATTATTCTTTGAATTGTGAGTACAGAGCTTTCCCCCCGGCTGTTAGATCATATATTAAAATATCCCTAATTTGAAGAACTGCTGTTGCCTCGACTACTACTCGGTTTTAATTATATATTTACATATTTTATTTATGCATTTCACCCTTGTCCTCCCAGATCGTTAGTTCAGCCTAAACTCCGTTTAACCTTGTCTGACCTGCTGGCTAAAATGTGTCCAAATTCAATTATGATCAGGCTTAAAATTGGGAGATTTATATTAGGCACAGCTGTTGCAATGTTTGAGGCAGTTCCACTTGTAATTAAAGAGGCAATTATTGGCCATTGAGTCGTGCTGTTAGGCTTAATCTTGTCATCATTGGTGCTGGGCCTAAGCACACATTATAAAATAAATAAAAAGGTCAACATTATAAGCATCATTATTAATATGGACAGGTGGTTTTCTGAGGCGCCTTGTTACAGGAGGGATTGTAAACCATTTTGGAAATGGCTGAAATTTTTAAAACCGAATTTAATCCCCAAGGGCCTTCTCGGGATACTTCCATGGAGAGAGCGCTTGGAATGATCAGTATGAGAAAGCTGAGATAATCCAGCCTCAAAGAGAGGATCACTCGGGAATCTCTTTCTATCCATTCTCCAGGCTCTCCTGAGTTCATTTAGGACAGTTTAAAACACAGCCTGGGCACAGAGAGGTCAAGAACACTGCAGGATGTAGACTTTCCCTCTTTGGAGAAAACTGTGGTCAATAATCATTTTAACAGGAGATCTGAGTTTTTAGGGGGTTGAGAACTTTGTTGCACTACAACAAACCATTTTGGAATGTGCAATCAAAAGTAACTGTTACTCTGTAGACTCAGCAGGCCAAATTGAAATGATCATTTCAATTACATCCTAATTACTTAATTGCTTAAATGAATTCATCACTAAAATGTGGTGGTAGTTGTAAAAAAAATTACATCAACAATGTGGCTTTTTTCAGTTAAATGGTAAGATCTTGGTGTAATACAAAATAAATTAGGATGAGGTGATATAATAATAAACTACCTACATTCGAAAGCAGGTAAGAAAAGAGCAATAAACGTCATATTCCTTAACAGGATGATGCATGACTGTATGAGGGTCAGTAAGTTTTCCTAGATAAATTCTAAAGTTTTTTTCCCCAGGCTTTAATAAAGAGTTGTAGAGATAAACTGAAGTAAGTGGTGAAGCTGATGTTAAACTCAAGCATGTGACATTTTGATACAATGAACATTTGGATGAGGCTGGACTTGCTGTTTATTTAGGAAAGAAACACAACAGTCAGCTCAGGCTTTATGGAAATATGAAAGACATGCTTGTGAACATGAAAGACAGTTTGAATCACACCAATAAAAATGTAGAGGAGTATCTCTGAAATGTTCATTACAACATCCATGAAGATTAACTAGACCTGATTAATCTTGTCATTTTTTGGTCTCTTAAATACTACTTTTATATATAGTATAATTGTAATTTATACTATATATTAATCCTAATATACTGAATGAATACTTCTAAAACTAATAATAATAATAATAATAATAATAATAATAATAATAATAATAATTACCACAATAATCATAATAACTACAATATTAATCCTAATTCTTATGGTAATCACAATAATAATCATAATCATAACCATAACCATAACCATTCATTGTAATTCTGCTACTACTACTAATAGGTTAATAGTAACAGTAGCATAACATTACATCACCCGTTAGTGTTTAGACTAAACAACAACAGTAATCAAATTTCAATTGTTATGATGTATTCTTATTATTATTACACATTGTTTTCAGTAATAGTAACAATAAGAATACATGCTGCAGCGTTTAAGAAAAGTATTCAAATTCAAGAGCTTTGGTAAGGTAACATGGTTAGGACCTATCCCAAAGGTACTGGATGGGGCTTCATCAATCCACTGCCCTACAGCCCAATGCTGGGGGCTCTTACAGATATTTGGTATTATGCATAGTGGCCTTAGCAGAGCTGGATTCCTTCTATGGGTTAGGGTTAGGGTCAGGGTTAGGGTCTAAATCAACACCTGTGTCATTAAAAGGCACACCTTAAAATAGTTGAATTTAGCAATTAGAAGAAGTGTCTGGATCCCCTAAAGCACACCTTAGTTTCTTATTATAGTCATAGATTCATCCCTACTATGTCTAAGGCTGGGACTACGGTTGACTAAATGGTAAAAATGGCAATGAAGCTCTCAGCAGTTACAAGGCAATTTATTAAGGGCTTTTATCAAGCACAGCACATGCCCACTCTTCCAGTAATCCTACTGACAGTAGCTGGTGTAATCCTGCAATGAGCTATGAAAATGTTAGAACCATTCTAACTACAAATACAATAGATTTCCAACCACAGAGTCTCTTGTAACACTCGTTAATTATGGGAAGGTAAACAGAGAGTATGCAATTTGCGAATGTATGTCGTATTCCTCAGTTTATTTAGAGGCTGCATTTCATCTGAAATGCACTTAAAGCAGGTACTTTGATAGGATTGTGTTTGTTATCCTCACAACCAGAGACACATATGTGCTCAGTAAAAACATAGTGGCACAGATCAGGAAAACACAAAGCTCTAAGCTGATTACAGGTTTTTAACATGTAAAATGGATTGCCATCTGAGAGGAAGAGCTTTTGTGCAGTTAATACCTCGTTATTGGGGAGCTGGAGAGGGGTGGTGAGCCTGGAAACCTTTAAATTTGGGATTACTGGGCCTGGGCATATAGACTCAAGGCCAGATCAATACTTGGACTCTCATAGCCTGAGGCCATTAGCAAAAAAAAAAGAGAGAAACAGAAAGAGAAATCTCTTTAAATGCAAAAAATGGAGTGACAGGATTAAAGCATATTTCATGAGTCTGATGGGTGAACTTTGCTATGTATAAGGTTGTTGTGGATTAAAAGGCATTTGGCAGTTTGTCAAACCTACAGGCTATTAGTGTACATTTGATAATAACATCCTCTGATATCTTTAAAGGAGAGGTGCCTCTGCATTATTAACTTGTGTTCTTTACACTTCATTATGTTCTCACTAATTCGTTATTTCTATTAAGCTTTCTGAAACATCAGTGGATACTTAAAAAGGGCAGATTTAAAAAGAGAAATGTGACGAGATTATAGTCTTGATATTCAGTTGACAGTCACACGTCTAAAATGAAAGGTTTTTAAATTGCTCAAGGCTTGCCTCTATGATGCCACAGCCATCCGAGACCAAACAATGTATCTTTGCCCTCTGGCTGGGCAAGCTTGCTATCTCTCTCTCTCCCATCTCTCAGCATGATGTCCAGCAGTGGTTTCCGAAAGCTGCTGTAATTACCAGTTCTCCTCAAATTGCATTCAGTAGTCCAGTGAAGATGTGCTTTGTACTCCTTCATTTTATTTGCATTAAGTGTTCATTTAGGCAACAGTTTTCACACCAGTCCACAGAGACCTGCAGATGATCTACAGTTTTGCACAATTAACATTATTTGCATGTTGGATAGGAGCAAAAACGTGGGTCCCCAAAGACTGATTTGAGAATCCCAGCTTGTTTCAAAGAACTACATATGCTCATGTCCCCAATGGTTCAACATCTCTCATGCCTATATAAATAAAAACAAACAAGCTTCTCATTTCTATTTACTTACAAAATAAACCTAGTGAAATAAACAACACAATTGGAAAACAGAAGCCTATTTTATTTGTAGGCATCCTGCAATGATCAAGGGTTTTTTACTACAACGTTTGAATTTGTACCTACTCCTCATAACTGCATAACTTATGCTCTAGAAGACACCAGACTTCATATCTGTTATTTAATATTAAGATTCATAACCTAATAATAATCCATTAATTAAGAGGTCAGTTTGAGTTTTCTCTGTAAATTGTCTCTGCTCTGAGTTTCACCAGGTTCTCTGCTGTAAGGGAAATGGGCAGTAAATAGAACAAATGCGATCCATGTTAATGGTCAATACGCTTCAGGAGGACTTGATATTTGTCATTGAAATGTTGGAATCCAACATTCTTTTCATGTCCAAGCTTGAGGCAGAGAGTGGGATCACATGTGCCATCATCTGTGCTTCCATGCTAAACAAACACTGTGGTCCAAAACATACTCAAACAAAGGAAAGGACCAAGATGTTAATGTTCTGGACATATACACACAATAGTTTAACATTATCCTACATACCTAAAAATAAAACATTTGTACGTATTTTTACAAAGTGTTCTGGACCTGTCTACCATAAATGTTAATGTCAGTTTTGTAAATGAATTATGTGAAGGAGTTTTTTTACAAGTTCTGCATGGCATTTAGAAATGTAAGAAGCATTATGGTTCCATAAAGAACTTTTCGATTTTCATCTGATGGATTTTAAGAGAATCATTTTTTTAATAAATGAAGTGATTGGAGAACATATTACATTTGTTAGAACATTCACATTACAAGCAGAACTTTAATAACTCACATTATCTGGAGGATCTTTAGGTCTTTGAGATCTTTGTTCTTCACACTGACAAATCTTTATTTGAAACATGGTTCTTTAGGGATCCAAATGAGCCTCCTGCTTAATCCCTAATTAAATCCTTTGTTAAGAGTGCAAGTTTCCATACCACAGGTATGTACAAGCCAAGACATTTTTAAGGACCCTTTAATTTAATTTATAAGGAGGTTTTATAAGCTTACAAAAACAATTCACCCTCACAAAAACCGTCACAAAACTAAGATGTTTAGAAGAACCATGCAAAATCATTCCTGTATGTCATTAGACCAGTTTCAGCTGGCCAGACATTGGCTACACCTGTACACTAATTTGCTTCCCAGTCCCATGGCCCTTTAGCTCACCAGTGTGTGAAGGTTCCTGCTGACCTGGATTATGCTATAGCAACTCATAGTGATGGTGCCATTAATGGCAAGAGTATTGTTCCCAGGACAGCGCTAAAGAGGCCACAGCTACACTCAAGCAGCCATAATTAAGTTCACTACATATTGTTCTTTATAATGATTGTCCAAGGTTTCTGGCTTGTGGGACATGATTAGGTACAAAGCTCAAGATGTAGGAAGAGTAGGCAAAAATAATTTTGACCCTGTGTACCTCAATTCCAAATTATCCTTGTTTTGAACACACACACACACACACACACACACACACACATACACACACATGCACACACATCTACACATGAGCAGATGGAGAGGTCATTGAGGAGGGATGCTGGTTTTTGGGTTTGTCAACAGATGCCCCTTCCCAGCCCTCCCTCCTTTTCTGGCCCACCTGTTTATGGCGGCGGATGGCCCTCGTGTCTCTGTGGGTCTGTGTATGTCTGGATGTTAGGCTCATGAATGCTGGCACGTGCAGGTCTGTGGAGCCTTATGTCGGCGTGGCGGCGTTGCTTATGCCATGTGGATCTCATTGTGTAGACTTTATTAATGGGAAATGTGTGTGAGGTTGGGTGTGTGTATGGCATGGTTGTCAGGAAAAATATGTCCTGACTTTGTCAGAAAATCCGAGAAAATGGGGCCAGTCTACAATGTCAGGACCAACCAAATGGCTCAGACTTTAAGTGCTCATTTACAAAAGATGCCTGCTATGTTTTTTTAAATGGTCCATATCATGAAAACCCATACTGTTCTCCCTATTTGAAAAAATAGGTTGCTGAAGAATTTTATTCACTGTTAATAATGTTAACGTTATAATGAAACATTCAAACTCCAAAAAGAGATTGTTTGGAATGCACAGGTTATGTGATGCCACAAAACTAACATTCACCTATAGACACTTATTCAGTCTACAGAGGTAGAGAGTCACACCCAAACCGAAGTTTCAGCCCAAACCGAAACTTTTGAAAGAGGCACAATATAGAACAGCCTAGCTGAACTGAGTTCATTTGCGTGAAGAGTCTAATATTTAGCATTAGACAGTGTTTGATTCTAAAGTGGACCAAGGTACACTAAACTAACACAAGTTTTTTTGGTTTGTTTGTGTAATTAATATAAACAAAAAAGTCAGCCAAGATAGTGGTTAATGTTAGAGATAGGTTTAGTAATAGAAATTGTTACATAGAAATACATATACATATAGATAGAACAAGTTGTTGTATTAATACATATGAGGCATGTATGATACTTAATGAATGATACATGGAAATACATATACAGAAATAGAGAACAAGTGGTTGTATTAATACATATGAGACATATGTATGATACATGATGAATGTCCATAAAAACAACTGTCTATGTTGTGTACGGTAGTGTGTGTGCTGGTTGGCGTCCCCCTGCCCCCTGCCTCCTGTAGCAGGGTGACTGTGCCCCTCCACACCCCCGCTGCGGCCACACGCCTGGCCACCTGCTCTGGGATTAGGGTGCACGCGGATTACACGCGTCACAATGGAAATACACTACTGAAAATATGCCATACAAACCAACAAAGAAAGCCCTTAGAGCAGGCCCCCTCGATATATCAATCCAGCACTGAGAGACTGCCTGCAATGAATGAAATTAAGAATTTTCATATTTATATGCATGTATTGCTATATGTTGCCATTATTTGTTATGTTTTGAACACTCAGTTCCACCGCTATTCCTGACTGTATTCAACTCTTGGAGAAAACAGCCTTAATTAACAGCTGGTGAACTGTTAGCTCAAGAAAACAAATATATACTTTACATTCAATGCTCCAATTAGCGATTAGCAGGGAACAGAAATGTATTCAGTAAGTCGTGAGCCGTTTTTGTTTGGCGTGCGTACGTTTGTTGTTTTGGGTGTATTTGTGACCCATAAGACACCAATGGCCTACATTTAGAGACAAAAAAGAATTAATGCAGGATGAGGAATGGAGGAATGATGGGGGAAGGGTTAAGGTATTAAAAAGCAATAAAAAAACAAAAAAATGTATTAAAACTTCAAAATGAAATTAATGGCAGTGACATCACGGTAGTGCATGAAAGGGCACTAAATATCTTTTAATGCTTCATGCTTACATCATGTGCACATGTGCTTTACGCTAGACACGCGTCTGACCTCGCTGTTTATCATGTCTGTTTAGCATTAGAATAATACATGACCTCCAATGCCCTGACTACTGTAGAAAACAGCAGCTCTTTCCCAGCCCACAGTCTACAGTTTTTGCTTCGTCTCATCTTGTGGTTCTACAGGCCTGACTATTACATAATATTCAATTTTCCTATCGTCTTTTCAGATTGAATTGAAAAATTCTACATCAAGCTGAGCAGTTGAGAAAGAAGGTCAGCATAATAATAGAGGCTGTACTAGTACATTCAACCTTAAAAGCTGACCCTTTGTGCATGATTTTGTGTTTGTTTGGGTGGCGGTGGCGGGGGGTGTTCTGCAGTTCTCTCCGCCTGATATGACCTCTTTAAAAGCAACTGAAGCATGAAAGGAATACAGCAAGGTCAAGGGTGAGGAGCTGTGGAAACCATTGATTTTGTCTGACCTCAATTATTCCACAATTACAACTTGCTCCTAATTTAATCATCATTCCCCTTACAGACCATTAGACACACTGAAATAGATTACAATTACAATAACTAACTCACTATTTAACTGTAGTTTAACAGACCCTGTTCCACAAGTGTAAACTCATGGAAACAATCAATGTAGCGCTAAACCACTACACTGCTCTATAGGTTATGTCTTCAGTGGTAAGTTAAGGTATCATAACTGTTCCTTTTCCTTTTTCCTGCTATTTTATTTTTGGTTCTGTTGGCATTTTATTTTGTTTTTGTTGTTAACAAAGTTGGGTTTGTCACCTCAAAAAGTACAAATTTGTCCTTTCCTCCTGGGAAAGGGACTGTAGTCAGTTTTTAAAAATTCATTTGAGATACAAAATTGGTACATCAGTGTGAGGATATGTTCACATTATATTTTTACCACGGGAGACTAAAGTGAATCTATGTGGTACCCTTTGTGCTTACTATGCTTCAAACCTTTTGTTATTAATTCTGTCTGTTTAGCCACAGGGAGAAAAACATTTTTAGCTCTGCATTAAGTAATATAAGTACAGTAGTGGGACTCCATGATTCTGCCCTTTTGTCTATTATCATCATATATTTAATTAGTTTTTTCTCTTTAAATGTATATTTCAAGTGATAGTTCTGTATTCCCCTAAATTTTAAGAATGATTACATATTAAGTTTTATGTACATTACATGCAAAACAATGTAAACAGTATGTATTCTTACATTATGGGCTCACCAGGTGGTCCTGAGCATTTAACAGCTTAAAAAGCCAATCTGTACAGAAGATGTGCAGTTACAAAGAACCAATTATGCCCCAATACAATGTTCAGTTTTAATCTTAATCTTAATACAAGGCACAATTAAAAGTTTTTTTGAACATTTCTTTGTGCTGCTACATCTTGTTCAAATCTTTAAACTAATTTGTGGGAAGCTGTAAAAATCGCTGCTAGACGTTTGATTTAGGGTAATAAACCACTCTGTAAATGATTGAGTCATTTTTGAGAAAGCTGTACATTGTAAATTAATGACTCATATTTGAAAACTGGTGATCATATTTTGGGAAAGAGAACCTTTCCCTAATATTACTGCAAATAGAAACATACAGTACAAGTGATAATTAAAAATAAAATTTCCAAAATTCACTCAGTCAATTTTTGTGATTTTTTAAGGTAACACAACTATTGGCATATTTTTACAATACCTCTTTTTGTGCAATAGTAGAACCAAGCAAAACTCACTCAGCCCATGCATAATACATGGTACAAGCTTCAGTCCACTCGTAGAGTCACAAGTGGTACTTACATACCCAGGTCTTCCAGGTAGTAGATCATATACAGAGAGAGCCGTCACTGTAGGATGCTGTGTCATGTAGTAGGATAAACATTTAAACTTGTACATAATTTTGTGACATTGAATATTGATTTACTTTTTAAAAATGCATAGAAAATTACAAAATGACTGTAAAATTTTAATTAAAAACAATATTTCCTGTAATAATTGTTTTCCAATAGTTAAAAAATGTAAAGCACGATTTTCTGAAAAAATTTTGCTTTTTGGAGTTTTGGATTTTTTCTTAATTTTTTCTTGATTTTTGAAAATAGTCAGTTTCTAAAAGTTTTTTGATATTTACAAAAAAATTATATATGGAATGAAACATTTAAAAATAACATGTATACTTTTAAATACACATAGTCTACACTGTTTAGGCTGCACAGTTAATTACTCAACACATTTCAAGCTATTATTAATATGACATTATTTTTTTTATGTTTTCATCAACATTAGAAGAATCTAATTTAATTTCACTCAGTTCTTGCTCAGTTCCAGTGAAACTTTAATCGATCCAGGCCCCTTTATAAAATTCAAGAATTCAAATTCAATGTATTCTATGCTAAAGTGATATTTCTGGAACTTCTATGTTGTTTTCTAACTTGACTTGAGGTGGTAGTGACTCAGTACTGAATCATGCCCACATACACATGACTTTCAGAAAGGTTCAGTGTGTTCTGTTCTGTGGTTTTTCTCTTTTCCTCTCTCTTTCTCCCAATCTATCTCCCATTCACAGCTTGGAGGCTTGGGTTTCTTTGGACAGGATCTACTTATAGAGTGCGGAGTTGTGCTGGGGAGAGGAGAATGGAGGAAGAATGGGTATTATGACAGTGAGAAGAGCAGAGCGAAAGAAAAGGGAAGCAGACAGGGTATTATAAGCATGGGATGAGAGAGGGATGAGAGCAGTGATGGCATTTCGAGTCTTTATTCCTCTTCCTAAGCTGCAGGCTCTGCTTCCAATCCGATTGGACGATACGGCCAGGCATGTAAATGAAATGCAAAGCAGGCAGAGGCTTCCTCCATGCTGCAAATCTCCAACAGCCTCTGCTTCACTGTTTCTCTCTCTCTCATTCTTGCTCTCTCTCTCTCTCTCTCTCTCTCTCTCTCTCTCTGACTCACTCTGCCTCACTTGCTCTTTTCTTTCAGAATTAATTCATTCTTTCTAATTGTGCTCGCTCCCTCTCTCTCTAAAATAAAATAGTATTTTTACCATAAAACTCATATTTTTGTGTTTTACGTGTTTAAACAGAGGCTTATTATGACAACGGAATTAAGTGAATTAAGTAAATTGCATTCATTTAGTACACACAGTATTAAAATGTATTCCTGCTAGTATAGTCATTTTTGGTAAAGACTGAATAATACAAAACAAGCAGAAAGTGCCATTATAAAAAGTAAACTACCTTTCTGAGAATTTTTTTTTATTCCAATCATTAATTTGAATTCATTAAGTCTAAGAAAAAACTATTTTAACTAAATCACATATGACAGTTATTGGTGTTCTTAGACATTTTTATGAAAACGATTTAGCTTAAATATTTTTTTAAGGAACAATGAAGCAGTTATCCATGATTTTCTGTTTCTTTGGGGTAGAGAAAATTAAGTGACAAACCAAAAATAAAACTAAACTGAGCAGTCTCAGTGCCTTGCTTTTGAATTAGTTAGTGATTTAGTTGGCAGTTTATTGATAGAGGTACCTAAATTGCATGTGACACATTTAGTTCCAGACATGATTCACTGTCTTGCTGCTTGAGTGGGCTGCATTACATACATTGCACACAGGAAGATACCCAATCACGTCTTAAACACAGTTTGTTTGCAGGTGTTCATCCTCACAAAACTGAAGCTCATTTATAGAATTGTTTGATAACTGAGACAAACCCGATTAAAACAAGTGGAGTCAGGGTGTTGCTTAATTGGAATGAAACTACAATCTTCATGTCACAATGAATGTTAGTTGTATTTACACTGAAATAAATGGTCAGTTAAAAACAAACCAGTCTGGACCTTTTTCATAATCCATCTTAAATCCCCAAGAAACATAACAGGATTCCTCACAGGATATCATAGCAACAACCTAGCAACACAACAGCAACCACCTAGCAGCACGTTGCGAAACCTCATGGGATAATGTAGCAAACACCTAACAATGTCCAATTAACCAGATGAAATACATTCACAGAGGCCTAAAACACCTTCACATTTACCTGGCATAATATTAGCTTGTTAGCAACAACTTAGCAACCATGTAGTGTAGCCATAGAAATGGCCTAGCAATACCATGGCAACCACCAAACATCTACAAAACATCTGACACACCACAGTCTGCAAGTTTAGGCTGTTCCATGTTTACCTTCAAACAATATTAATAATAATGATTAACTTACGAAGAACAAAATTGTCTTGTTGTGTAAACAACATTCAACCAGACATTACAATATAAAGTCATTAGGTCATGAACAACACTCAGCACCTGTTTACCACTGATTTAACCTTTTAAGTTATAAGCTGATTTTGTTTTGTTCTGTCCTATGAAGTGTAGATGACAAAACAAACCATACAAGAAAAAGTAGAAGATGAGTAGTAATATTAAGTCTAGTGTAACCACATTTGTTTGGCTACATTAGTTAGCTAGGTTAAATATTAATATTAAAATATAGTAACTGCACAAATAATATTACCTTAAAACGAATCATTTAATCTATAATATAAAGTAATATATGTCATAAATTCATCACTTCTGAGGCACAATCACTGCTGCTAAATATTTTCCGGTTTAGCTATTAAGCTTTATTCTGCTATCCCTCTTTGAGATTACATTTCTGCCCATTTGGTCAGTGTGGCAGGAAGTCTACATCAAAGAATCCCTATGTGAAATTTTCAGATGCAACATTGAAGGTGGACTTGAAGTTAAAATAAGGTGGAGTTGGTCAAAAACAAACTAAACACGCCTATAAATCTTCAAAGCAGATGGTCTGTAAAAATCTTGTTAAAAGTAGAAAACATTTTTATATAGTTTATGTTTGAAATAATTATACACATTCTATGGTCAAAATATTAGAATGCCTGACCATTACACCAACAGGGATTTTAATGACACTGCATTCAAATACATAGACTTTAATGCGGAGTTGGTCCACTCTTGGCTGTAATAACAGCTTCAACAGCTTCATTTTGGAGGGTTTCTGTGGATATGTGTGCCCATTTATTCTTTAGAGCATTTATGAGGTCAGGCACTAATGTTGGACAAGAAGCCCTGGCTCACAATTTCCATTTCAACTCATCCCAAAGGTATCGGATGGGGTTGAGGTCAGAGCACTAAGATCTTCCCCCCCAAAACTCATCCAGTCATGTCTTTATGGAACTTGCTTTCTGCACCAGGGCATTGTCATGCTAAAATACAAAAGAGCTTTCCCCCAAACTGTGTCCACAAAGCATGGTGTTGTCCAATATGTCTTGGCATGCTGAGGTACAGTAAACCATCGCAAAATTGCGGTTTATGGAGTGCTGCTTTAGTGATTTGTGTATTTTTTCTTAGAACCACACAAATAATTAAAATCCCCTCATATCGTGAAATCTATTCCTTATTCTTTTGCCTTTTTGTTACAATATATAATATTTTATGCATTTTAGCACTACATTATTAAGAGAAACCTAATTTATTCATTTTATAACATAAATATTCAGCCAACTTTCCTCATTATATATAACTGGACAAATTTTGTTATACTGTTAAGAGAGAGAAAAAGCATCTGTATATTGGCTGTTTCCTTGTGATGTATCTCTTCCAGATCCACCTCATAACAGTTTTGCTCTATCACGAGCATGTCAGAAAGTGGTCTCATGTTTTGTTAAGTTCTATCTTTTTTTTCACGTCACAAATTCATAGTTTTTCACAATTATGTGGGTTTACTGGATTAAGATTGCCCTTCATTGGATGTAAAGGGGTCACTTCAATTCAGATTAATACTTTTATCCAAATAGTGTACTTTAAATAAAATTGACTGTAGGATTATCAAGGTGGAAACCTTCCATCTATTCTACCTGCAGAAATGTCTCCAAAATATCAGACATTGTGTTTTTTCTTTCTCTTTTTTAGGGCTGGGGGTCTTCACAGTACCATGATTAGTACAGACATTCAAGGTTCCCCAAACCGTCCATTTCTCTAATATCTCAATTTACAGTAAATACTTCATGTAAGGGAGCTTTTTCTGTCATGTTTTTCTCTGTTTCCTCTCTACCTCAGAGATGAGCAGAGTGAATGACAGTGCTCAGAGGCTTGGATAGGCCTCAGCCTATCAGCTCACTGACAGACAGAGAAGTCTGCTTCATTCAGAAGTGTCTGATACACATGCTGCAGGCCAAACAGCTCTCCTGCCGTCTCCCTCCTGACCCTTTACATTCACACACACCCCTCACACCCCTCACCACCATCACCAGCCCCACCATAGTCAGCCCCACCAGCGCTAGTCGCACGCGGCAGCACGCGGGATCCTCAGCCCAGCAGAGCTGACAGCTCCAAGCTCCGTGGCGAATGAATCTCCCTCGCATTACAATCGCACGGGACAGATTCCATTAGTGCTATCTGAAATTGAGCGCAAGGCCGTTATCACAGGCCCACCGCCGTCATTAATCTGCTGAGTGATAGCACGAGCTGCCACCAGCAGCCTCTCGCGTGCAGCATTTAGCACGGAAAGAGAGGGACCTAATAGTGCACCCACTCTCAGATATGTCTATGTGTGTGTGAATGTGCGAGTAGGGTTGTAATGGACCAGTAAAGCAGCAGTTAAATTTGTTTCCCCGATCAGCCTTCCTCTCCGTTTCTCTGCCCCCCCCTCTGTCTCTCTTACTCTCTCTGTTACATATTTTTCCTTGATCTTCCTCCCTATCCACTCTCTCTTTTTCTCTCTCTCTATCTGTTTCTCTCTCTCTCACAGAAACACAATCTCTTTCTCTCT